>CAEGAD010043714.1:0-58726 GCA_903067055.1 Poeciliopsis paucimaculata
ATAATAGGCTATCTCAATGTTGTTCACGTTAATGCCCATATTCACAATATGACCAACCTTGTTCAACTGTAAACACACACAAAAGAAACACGTAAAGCTCACGTTATCAGTTCATTCCTCATCTACGAATCCCTCGAATTCTTCTTCTTCGGTGTCGGAATTGAACAGCTGGGCTTAATGCGGCATCCAACACGCCCGGCTCCGTCTCATCAAAGTCGTCATTAACCGAGTCAGTGTCTCTGTTGTTGTCTGTGAGTTCAGTGACAATTCCTTTCAGGGTCTTTACAAAAACACACAAATGGAAATGAAACGCCGTTTTATATAGCTATCCCAGTATGCACCGCGCTCTACTTCTACGGGGAAAATGGAGTCGTCTTACCGTAGTTGCCAGAGCTGTTGCGGCTCAATATTGATCCATATATAATGCGCACCGGATTATAAGGCGCATGATCAACTTTTGAAAAAAATTTAAGGCTCTTATGTGCGCCTTATAGTGCGGAAAATACGGTATTTGGATTCTAAGTTTGTTCTAGTCTTTTTTTTTTTCTGGGTTAAATGGTGAGTACTCCACAGTTTCTAACAAGTAATGAATGAACTTGACAGACAGGCAAGGGGAAGAACCGACACATCAAGGAAAGGTAGCACAAGGAACAACGTTGGAGACATGGCCAGTTTCAACAGCTTTATTAGTTCCACGCTGTGTGTAGCCTATTTTTAGTTTTTTGGGAATTGTTCTCTCAGAAGCCGCCGGGCACTGACGCACCGGAAAAGCTGTTGGGGAATTTCTTCTCCCAGACATACGACGTTACAACTGACCAACTGACACTACTTCCGCTACAAGACGAGCTGAATAAAAATAACTAACTAATAAGACATGAAATCCTGCTTTCAGACCGAACGTGTGCTTTTGGACTATGGCAGAAAAATTCCCCCACAGGGCAGACTTAAAATTTCTATCAGCCCTAAAGTCTCGACCAGTAGCCTACATCTCTGATTTCCAATCATCCAAACTAGTGTGGTTGTTCCCATCGGGCCAAAAACTAGCAACTTCTCCAAGATCAATTCCATCCCCCTAGTGAGTTTTAGCGTCTAAAGTTTGCCTGCGAAATAACCTCATACAACTTGCGCCTCTGTCTCATACCATCAGTCTGAGGGTTCGCTAGTTCGGCTCAGTCCATCGCAAATTTGTCAACACGCCAGGGAAAGCTCCAGAGAAAAAAGTGTCTGCTTTCACCGAGAAGATAAAGTGTTCCTGAAACACTTGGAAGCTGAATAGCTTTGCACCAATCTGATGGTGGAATAACCTGAGTATCACATCAGAATCAGTAAATATCTCTATTGTTGAGCTCACATACCTAAAGTTAATGATTTAGGTATGTGCTTTTTTGATTAAAACGTAATAAATTGCAGTTAATTAATTACTGACCCTGAAATTAACTCAATTTAAAATTTTAATCATGTCCCACCACTAATATTTTTACATTCGTGTGCTTGCTGTATATGTTGCCAGCAGATGCTTTAACAACAGAAGCCGCGTGGCTTTCTATCTGATGGATGCTCCGGTTGTCCAGTTGGTCAGTTTAGGTGGACAGACATGTGTTGCAGGTTTCATTGTTGCCATACTTGGTGTCTTTTAAGATAACCTTCCTCTGCTGTAGACTTCTGCCAAACTTCTTTCCTGATCTGTCTGCTGTGTTCTTCCATCTTCATGATGTCAATTCCCGTCTTATGTCATCACAGAACAGCTGTATTTGTACTGAAGTTAAATTGCACACAGATGGACTCTGTTTAATAATTTTGTAATTTCTAAAGAAAACTGGTAGCTCTGGTTTTTATTCTGGGGAATTGGTGTAAAAGGGTGAATATGTTTTCGGGGCGCAGTACTCGGCTGCCTTTTGACCAACTGCAGTACAGGAAGTTATCACAGATATTAAGTTTTCCATTTTTCTTTTTGACATTAGCTTTCCTCTCCTTTCTCCAGGATCAAGGAGGACCCCAAAGCCGTGGTGTGCCCCGTCATTGACGTGATCGACTGGAACACCTTCCAGTATTTAGGCAACCCCGGCGAACCTCAGATTGGTGGGTTTGACTGGCGGCTGGTCTTTACCTGGCACACGGTCCCAGAATACGAACAGAAACGCCGTCACTCGCCCACTGACGTCATCAGGTACTAGTTACAAAAAACCCCAAAAAACTTTTGTGAGCAAAACAAGATCACAAGTTTTTATTTAAGATATTGTATCGATTCCACCCATATCTTCTGATGACTTTATATTATTAAATAAGAGGTGGATAGTGACACCAAGATTAACTTCTGTTTTTTTGCTTGTTTTTGGGTTGTTGTTTTTTTAGATCTCCTACTATGGCAGGCGGTCTGTTTTCTGTGAGCAAAAGCTACTTCCATTACTTGGGGACATACGACACAGGAATGGAGGTTTGGGGAGGAGAAAACCTGGAGTTTTCTTTCAGAGTAAGAAGTAATCTAGTGTATGACTTCTTGTTCTCATTCATTATACAAATGCATACTGCTGAGTTGAATTATTACTTTGTACTTGTAGAGTTTGCAAAATGCTAACACTGTTTACAGCAGTAATTCACTGCAGCAATGAAAAGACGTTTGGAGCTGGATTAAATTAACTGTAAACCATGTGACAAATTCTTCTGCAAACTACAGTGATCACATTGACTCTACACTACAAGAGAAAACAGAGTGAAGACCTTAAATAATTTGATTGCTGTGAAGAATTTGAACATTTCTTGGCTGGAGTAAATACAGCATCCCAAAAGAGTAGTAATCAAAACTATGTCTCTCTAGTGGCAACAATAGCCTTTTTTTGTGTGTGTTTCCGAGCTCCTCCACAGCGTTTGCCCTTTGTGTAGCCTGATTGATTCACAGCTGAGAGGCTAACCAAATCCTCATGGTGCTGCGGTTCTCGTCTCTTAGATTTGGCAATGCGGGGGCAGCCTGGAGATCCACCCATGCTCCCACGTGGGTCATGTGTTCCCCAAAAAGGCCCCTTACTCACGGAGCAAAGCGTTGGCAAACAGCGTGAGGGCGGCAGAGGTGTGGATGGATGAGTACAAGGAGCTCTTTTACCATCGCAACCCCCATGCTCGACGGGTGAGTCCACACAAGTCGTAAGAGGGTGTTTGATGGGTGTCAAACAGAGCCCATGTCTCTCTTTAAAAAGGAACTCAGGCACATTTAGATGGGATTAATTGTCCACTTCCGAAAGTCGCATACTTGTTTATTTTTTTTCTACTGGTCATTTACTGCATCGACATGTGGAGGCAGTAAATGACACCCAGGCCTGCTTCGCTCAAACTACACACGTACAAGCACGGCCGCTCCCCCACTGTGGTGTAAAAAGCTGCTCCTGATTAAGTGACTCTCAGGATACATGAGCGACACACACTCAAGGTGACAGGAGTGCCGGGGCATTCCGGTGTGTGATTACCACCTTTTCCGTGTCACTCTGTGCCAGCGGGTGTCACCCACCTGTCCTTGACAGGGTGATATCAGTGCTAACCTGTGGGGTGCCTTGTCTTAATGTGTGTGTGTGTGTGCGTGGGTGTGGAGTGTGTGACAGTGTAGTTAAGAGGAGAAACTCTCAAAGCACAGATCAGGTGGCGCTCATCTCCCTGAGAGGAGGAAACCTTGCTGAAAGGGAATATTGCTCAGAGCAAGCAATGCTGCGTTACTTTTTACCATGAAGGGAGACAATGGGTTTGTGCATTTTAATGTTTTAAACCTTCTATGATTGATTTGTCATAATTTAAAGCAGACATCGATATGATGTAACTTTGGTTTAAGATGCAGCTTTGCTTTGCTTTTTCATACCACAAAAAATAGAATATATATTTCTTTTGGCAAAATAACTTTTAAAATAGGTGTTCGCTTTAAATACAATCACATAAACAAAAAAAAAAAGGTCCAGAGGACTTCGAGTTTTACATTTCTGATTGGAAAACCATTTATTTCCTCCAGCTCGGTATCCAAGTCCTGATACTCCATTAAAATTAAGTAAAACAATACCTTGCGCTTGAAAACTTAGTAGCTTTACCAGTCATTAAAAATGCAGCGAACAAGACCGAGATCCAATATCAGGGTTCAGATCGGGACTTCTGTCAGAAAAACAGATGCTGCATTGTTGTCTAAAAGCCTTGTAGCCACTTTGAAATATGGTGGTTGCAGCATTATGCTGTGGGGATAGTTTTTTTTTAATTTTTTGAGCAGGGATATAAAAGCTGGTCAGAGTTGTCAAAAGGATTACAACTTTAACTTTCTGCTACAATTGCAGCTGTTTACAAAACTTGAAACATTTTTCAGTTTTATTTGTAAATTTCAGAACACACTTTGTAGTTTTGTTTTTTTTTTTCAATTTAGCTCTACTTTGTGTTGTTCTATCACATAAAAATCTAAATTTAAGACGCATTTTTTGTACTTAAAGTACAAAACAAAAAAAAAAATCAAAGTGTTTGCTTTTCAGACACAAATAAGAATATCAAGCACATAGTCGAAGTGTCGTTGCTTGTTGTCTCCTAATGGAAAGAGGAGCGCTCTTTCCATCAGACATGACTCTTGCACTGGGTCATTCCAGCGCCACAAGCCCTTCTTGTTCCCTTGTCTGTAGTGGTGCTAGCACTTGATAAAAGACCACCTCTTTTAGGAATCTGTCTCATGACCGGATAAACTGATAAAGAGCCAATTAGAGCCGTGTTTGGGCACACGGCCAGCATCCATCATTCTGCGGTGCGCTTCTAGCTTCTTCTTCCAGCAGTGACGGTGTGGTGAGCATATGCTCACTGGCAAAGCACAAGTGTTTGTTTTCTTGTAATAATCAGCTAATCTTTATCAGAGTGGCAACGCCTGTTAAAGATATTTACATAAGCAGATCGCTGTTGGCACGTAAAACACACAGATACATCCTTCTGTTCTTTAGAATTTAGGAGTGCCTTACTAGTAAGATATTTGATGATATTGTGTGTGTGATTAATGTCTGACATATTTAAAAATGTGCAGAGTTATGAAGCAACTACAGAGGGTGCTGTTGTACACCCTTTCACATCAGGGCTAAGTTATGACGCAGCAGCTGAGAGTGAAGCATGAACTCTGAATTTATCAACGTTGTTTCTAATTAGGTCAGTTATGTTTTAATTTTTCTTTTTTTTTTTCTAGGAAGCCTTTGGAGATGTGACAGAGAGGAGGAAACTGAGAGAGAAGCTGGGGTGTAAAAACTTTAAGTGGTATCTGGATAACGTCTACCCCGACATTTTTGTCCCACATGATCGACCGGGCATGTTTGGAATGGTTAGAACGCTTCTGAACAGTCTATTGTACTGCCAAAAATATTCAGAATCAGTGAATTTTGCATGTTTCAATCACTTTCTTTGCTCCATCAGTAAAGAAATCTTTCACCCACACATGCAGACTGCCACTCAAATTCATATTAAAGCAAATACTTTTTGGCAAAATTTTGCTTATAGGAATAAGAGAAATATTAAATTGTGTGTTTGAACCTTTGTAATATACCTTTATGTGACTTTTTTTTTTGCTAGCTGAAGAGTCGGGGAAAGACCAACTACTGTTTTGACTATAATCCTGGGGATGACCAGGTGCTGGAAGGTCATAGGGTCATCCTCTATCCATGTCACGGCATGGGTCAGAACCAGGTAAGGCCTGTCAGACAGTTACAAAAAACTCTTCTGACTCTGTATGGCCCCCAATGTAGTTTATCCTACTTTAGTGCAGCCCTGGGCTCACTTACATTTTGTGTCCTAGTAAGAAGAATTGCAGACAGCAATACACTCCTATTACACTGATTTTATAAAGAGATGTGTTCTCTTTAATTTCTCTTTTTAAAACAAATGTCAAAGTCAGTCAAAACCAAACATAAACATAATCCTCAGGTCAGCCACGCTAATCCTGTTCTTCTGCACAGATGTGGTTATTTAATCTTAATCCTTATGCCGAGTGAACAGAGTTATGCAGAGCCTGTGTTTTATTAACCACTGATTTATTTTATGTCTTTTTACTCTATAACTTTTTAAAGGTGTATTTTTAAATCATGGCTTTGTAATCTCAATATTAAGATAACATAGTTCTTACGTTTCTGGTTCTTGTAGCTCCAAACTATTTACTCACCAGCTCTTTGTTTAGTCACCGTTTTTCTTATAAACGTTTTCTGTCCTCTGAACCTTGAAACAGTCACTCCCTCCTCATTGCTTACATTTATTAACAATGGACTTACCTTTTCCAGGTTCTATAATACATCCACAGTGTTGATCCGTAGAGGGATTCTGTCTGTTTCTCAGTTCTATTTCCTCTGTCAGTTGTCAGTAAACCAGGGAGCTGTGTGAGATTTAGCAGTGCTGCCAGAAACACCCCTCTGTGGACACGCGTTGATGTCATTTTTGTCGAAAAGGGCTTCTGTAGTTGTTGGATTGTCAGCCTTTTGGGATTGCCCTGCATCGCTCCATTCTACATTAACAGTCTGTAGCCAGTGATGCTTGTTTTTGATCTCCACAAACACACACAGGCAAATTCTGTTGCACAGTGTTTATTTCTAACTGCTTATTTGTTTGTGTCTTCCATCCGTGATTCGTTCTCCCAACAGTTTTTTGAATATTCGGTCAACGGGGAAATATGCTATAACACCAGAGAACCTGCTGGATGCGTTGTGCATGACAGCATCACCACTTACCTGACTGTCCTACAGTGTGAGAAACGAGGACGACCTGTTCCCATGGACCAGAAATTTATCTTTCGAAAGGTACTGCAAAATCATCTTGGGGCCACATTTATTTCCATTTTTTGTGTCTGTTGCTTTTAGCTAAAAAAAAGAAAGAAAGAAAAAAAATGTGTAAAGGTTTTTTTGGGTTTTGGGATTATCAAATAATGTTAGTAGTCTGGTCTGCCTAGTAAAAGTTTTATTCATATTTATCAGCATAATTGCACAGTGAAAAAGGTGAGATGCAAGGTTTTCAAATTGTTTTTACAAATCAATTTTATTTGTATGCTCAAGGTGTTAGGCCTTCTTACTCTTAAACCCCATATAAAGTCTGTTTAGTGAGAATAGTTCACTGTATTTTAATCTCAGTATAAGTCAGCTATTTTGTGAAGGCCTCAGAGGTTTATTAGAGAACATTGGTGAACAAATAGCATAATAAACAAGCCAGAAAGGTCAGGGATAAAATTTTAGTGACATTTTAAAGGAGGGCTACGTTATAAAACCAATCCATTAGCCGAAAATGGGCAGAGCATGACACAACTCAAAAGTTAGAAATCCAAAAGTTTGTGGCACAACTTCCCCTCCTTCCAAGTTGAATAGAAAGGGACACGAATCTGTAAATGTGAGGACGCCAGCAACATTTGACATGTGGAGAAACAACATTAATTTAAAGATGTATTACAAAACTTTGAAACTCCCTGTCCAATCAGACAAAGATCTCTACACAAACAGAACTGGTAGAGATATATCTCAGAAAATATTTTCAAATGTTCGTAGTAAAAGGTCAATCTGTACAGCATTGACTCACTAGGAGCTGAATACAGACACATGTCCACTTTTCAGATTTCTGAAGGAACAATTAAAAAGTCTCATTATTCTTTTAGTTATGCACTGCAAGCTGCATATTTACCACACATTGCTGGAAGTTGTTCAGCATGTGCTGAATGTAGTTGTAGGGTGTCGGTGTCTGACAGCCTGCCGTGCCATCTAAATGTAAATGGATCTGAAAAGATGAAATGTATGTAGGAAGAGTGAAAGATGCTGGAAAGTGGAATAGTATTGGGAGAGACCCTGATATATCCCAGGAAAAGGTTGCTGGATTTGCATTTCACTTGGCCAGCTTGTGTTGTTCTCTGTTGTTGTTCCGTGTTTTTCGCACAGTACAAAGGCTCACATTGTAACTGCATTTTTGCCGCATGAGTAATTTATAAAACCTTGTGTTGTAGATTTAAATGAGTTTCCTGTTTACAGAATGTTTTTTTTCTTCCTTTTCCCCACATGGTGGTTTCCAGGATGGGACTCTGTTCCATGTCCAGACCCAGAAGTGTATTGAAGCAATGGACCAGACCGACGATGGGACACCAGCCCCGGCTCTGCAGCCCTGCTCTGACATCCTTCGCCAAAAGTGGTTTTTTGAGGAGAAGCTGTAAACATTTCGCATATATGGAGCATCTCACCAGCTGAGGATTCCTCTCTGATCCCCCTTCCTAATCAAACAATCTCATCTTCCATGCAATAGCAGCAAAGTTCATATTTTCTACAACATGTAGTGCACGAAACTGACAATAGGAATTATGATGATTTTTCAAAGTGGGCCAGACTTGGTCTAAAACTAAGTGATGATCTAAATTACATATGGTGGCATTCTGTTCATTTCATTACTGTTGCGACGACTGTTTCAGCTTCCTTTGCTTTTTGGAAACAGAAATAAGGACACAGAAAATTATACATCAATCAGTTCTGATGGAAATCATGCATATATGAATCTGCCAAAAGTGCTTTTCGTGTGGCTGGCTGATATTTTTTTGAGCACATCATCAGGGCCTCTTTCTTGATATTTGGATTTTCTCCTGTAGAGGGGGCTAACACTCCTCTTTGTGTTTGATCCTTTCTGTCAGTGTGTCCTCGCTTCATCATGTGCCAGTGAGGACAAATGATTGGGTGTTTTAATAGGAACCTTTTGAAAAGGTTGACTGCTTGATGCTTCATTATAGCAGAAACTTAAAAGCAAAGTCATAGATCGCAGGTGTTATGCGATCCTAACCTTAACGCATTACTACTGAAAACATGGGAAACCACGCTGTTACTCTGCTTCGAGTTCACATTTCATGTGGAGTGAAATGTCATGGGTCATTTTTGAACAGTCCCACTCAAAAGTTTTCATGCACTCATCATTCACATTGAATGCCATTTATCCTTTTATTTAACCTGTTGTTTTACCAGGGTTCGCCATCATGTGTCATGCAACTTCACCGATTTGAAAACACAAGAGTCAGACTTTGAATTTGGATTTTTTTCTAGTCCAGTCAACACACAGGCTCAAATTTATACATTCTCCTCTATTAATATTTGAATGAATGTCCCTTAGCAGGTTCCAGACAAACAACTCAGCTATTGGACCACTTCTTTCGTTAAAAATGATGGAGCTCATTTAAGTTGCTTGGTTTCCTGGCATGAACTTAGCTTTTAATCATAGTTTATAAATTTTCAAAACGGTTGAGTTTGAGGCCGTAGAAGAAGCGCAACAGTCACATGTTTTATCCCCTCTCAAACTAGTTTTGTTGTGTGTTGAGAATCTTTTCCTGTTGGAATCACTGTGTCTTAGATGTTAGATTTATATATCTGTCATCTGCACAATAACAACACAGTAGTGAAATGTGCTGTGGTGCCTGGAGCCAAAGAAAAAGACAAAACGGCAAAGGAAAGCAGGAGTCCACACAGAACAGCCACCATTTTTGCCAGTAATTTCAGTGTATTTAGGTTTGATCTCATTTTACTCCTCTAAACTTTCTTCTAATTTGTTTTGGCCAAAAAGCTTAACACTTGTCTCATTTGAACATGGAACGTTCTTTCAGAGGGCCTTTACTTTGTCCATTTACGCTGCTATGAATTTCCATTTAGCCAGAAGATGTTAATTTTGCCATCTTCCAGGTTATGACTGGCTGGAGTCTTGGAGATTCCTGGGTTAATCCAGAACAATCCCAACCATTTTCAGTTCATCACAGGGGGTAGTTTGGGTCAGATGGTAGGGTGTTCCAACAGCATAATAATCCCAAACTAGTATCAGACCTGGTTTTAGAATGAATAAAGAGAATAAACATTAAGCTGCTTGAATTCAGTCTTGTAAAAAACAAAAGAACTATGATTTAAAACCAGCTAGGTCCAAGGAAGCCAACCGATTTCAATAAATTCCACCAAGAAATATTGATTTAGAGTTGTCAACAAGAACATTTGTCTAGATATTTGTGGGTTGTAATATATTTAAACCTACACACTATAGGTCAAAAACTGTGGTAACAAGATGCAACTCCCACAAAAATCACCAGTATACTTTGCAAGAGATAAACATGATTCTTATGTTAAGAATAGCACATTTGACAAGTTTATGAAGGCCCTTTTTTGGACTTTGCTTTCTTCTTTGCAACTTCTTCAGACTTTTATAGCAGTATTATAGTATTTTCTCCTTTTGCACTGAAGCTGTGCACATCTTGTCAACCCTAAACTAAGAGCTCTAAGCAAAGTCTGATCTTATGATAAATAAATGCCAAAATCCCTAGAACTCCTACTGGTTTATGAGAAAAGCATTGCAAGCAATAAACTTAAAGTTGCTGTCAACCTTTTGACCTGAATGTATCCATATTGTGTCCCAGAGAGAATTTGCGGAAAAAAAAAAAAAAAATCCAAAATAAACTTCGAACTTGTTCAGCCAGTTTGTGTTTTTATAAGCTTTATTTTGAATGGTATAGCCTGACGGGAAACATTTTAAGCAGGGTCAAATTAATTTCATGACTGCATGTGAACTTCTGAGTGAAACTGTAAATTCCCGTTTAGAGGCTGAAATAATGTCTACAGCTATCTAGGCTGCAAATATATTCTTTCAGTTTTGTGTTCATGAAGAGTTTGTTTAAAGCTTCTCATCAGTAACAAGAGTTAAGTCATCTGGTGATGGTTGCAGACCAACATCATTCTGCACTAAAATCAGAGTAGTAGTGTTCTAACTCGCCCATGTGTGCCTTTTTCTAAATAAATGAAAGTTTATGCTACATAATTTCATATCAGTGGAGGAAAAAGCCTCTGAGTGAGATAAATCAGTATTGCTAAGATCACAAGAAAAGAAATTGGCTGCACTCCAACCGTTTGCTCAGGCATGGGGTTCTTCCATTGCTAGTACATTCTTTTACTCTGGCGGGTCATACTGATGTGAATACTGACGCCGTTTCAGCATTCATCCGTCAGAACAGACTACTTCCTTACTTGTGTGGGTCTCCCTCAGGCCATGCGGAGGGAAACAGCAGAGGAGTAGACAGTTGTTGGTGTCTCCAGAGTGCCGCCATGCCAGATGGCTTCCTGATTGATTTTCTGGGCTGCTCCCAATTCTTTATCACATTTTCCCCCTCCTCTCTATGTCACAGGACTTTATATTTTGCACCTGTATATACACATTCTGCGGGAAAAATAGAAAGCGAAATCAGGAGTACATTTTTGATAATAGACCTGAGTGAATGAAGCAATCTATGACCTCTTCCATACCATTAACCTTCACAGGCTCTTTCACCGCCAGCCTGAAATGACTGCTGTTAGAAACTAATGGTAAGAGACCATCATGCTGGAAAAGATTTTCGATATTGATTCAGAGTGTTTGTTTACAAGAGTCTAAATGGAAGCGTTTTCAGAACACTAACGCTGGGAATTGAGCTGGACTAGAAGCCGTTTGTTTCTCGCGAAAATGAAATTAATAAGATGAAGAAGCACGTGTGCTGCTGTTACAGGAAGTTGATAATATCTGTACGGCTCGGCCAACGTCGCGCAAGCCCAAAGACGCAGCGTCAGATATTTGCTACCATGCACTTACGCTTAAGGGTTTTGTTGCACTGTGCAGAGCATTGGAAGCATGAACTGAGATAGCTGTGTTGGGCTGGAGGGAAGCACAAAATAAGCACCAAGCTTATTGAAATATGGATGTAATTACTGGGCTTCAGTTCCCTTTAGTCCATAAGAAGGCTTTTTGTTAGGATTATAAGTAGTACACTGCTAAGTGAAGTGGACCAAATGACCAGTGGGGATGGTATCATTCATAGTAGGAAGCAAGAAACATTTTTGTCACGATTGTGTGATGTGTGATAATAAAACAGCCAAAGTGAAGTGATCAAGTGTAATAATGTGACCCTACCGTTTCAGTTTATAAGGTTCATTGCTAGCATGATGTCTGGCTAGCCTATTCTACAGCAAGATGATAGCAATCATCTTGCTGTAGTTTATTAACGGAATTTTTTTTTACGGCTTTTTTTTTTTTTGTTTAAATAAGACACATGACAAGTAAGTGAGCAGTCTTTGTTATTTCCTGTTATTTTCTTGGCTTTCTGAGTAATAGAGCTGATTTACCAGAAAATACTCAAATTGCTCCTTTCATTGATTTATCACATATATGGGAAAAAGAGTTATTTATTGTATCTGTGTTGCCATCTGTTTTCTAACCATTGGAGTTTTAGTTTGGATGCTGATTTGATGTGCTTCAGGTTTCAGCTGCACGTTTCGCCACTTCAAGATTATATGTCTATGATGTTGTACCGTATTTCTTTTGCAATGCAGCCAAACCTGTGTCATCAACGTATTCCAGGACTTGTCGGAGCGACGTTATAATGTCGTATTAGACCATGCACTGTTTCACAATAATGCGGAGCTTCCTGTTTGTAATGAAAACAAGTTGCAGTGGGAGATGTTTTTTATTTTATTTTTTTTATGTTATTGCTGGCAACCGTGAAGGTGTAAAATTCCTCCAAAATAAATGTTATTTCAGTAACATAAACTCATGCTGATAATTTTAGAAAAAAAAATAAAAAATCAACCTTCAATTTGAGTTCATGTTGTGGACAAGAAAAAAAAATTAAGCAAACAAATGCTAAAAATATTAATAGATATGTAAATTGAACTGAAGATTAAATTTTTTTCATTATCTTAGCATTAAACCATTATTACTGTTTTCCTGGACCTTAAAACTGATACAATGGAAAGTCTGTCAAAATAACAAAGACAAGAGTACGTGCTATAAGAATGTTTCGGGTGTGCATTAGGATCATCTGCTACCTCTGTTTGCTTTAGTGAGAGACAATTTAAGACAGTTTTCTATATTCTACTCATAATTAACTATTGGGAAATGTTATAAGACTACACCAAATGTATATAGGACATTTAAATATATTTCAGTTCAATCAGAAAGTCTTTAATCTAATGTTAATAAGATTGTTATAAGACTCAGCTGGCAAAACAGAAAACAAGAAGAGGATGTGTTTCAAAAGTTTGGGAGGTTTGTGTATTTTTAAATGGCTAGGTCATGAAAGTACATAAAGAGTAATAAACTGAAACGCACTTTTTATTGATGGGAAGGGATCAATAACGTGACAGTGAGTCGAGAATATGCTACTGCTACTAGAAATTTATTTTAGAGCTCTACACAAAAAGTTGATTTTTTTCTGTGTTTCGACATTTGAAACACAGGATGCCAAGCCCTACTAAAAATAAATATTTTTTAAATTTCTGTGTTTGTCAGTATTGTCAATTAAACAGTGACTCATCTGCATCCACAATGATTTAAAAAGACTCATTTCACCCACATTAGACTGCCGGAAATGTGAATCAAGATGCTCAGGGGATAACGAGGGAAGGAGAGCTAAGTTTTCCCAACCATATCTGATTGGATTGGTCACCAGCTGCTGAATGAGATGGTGAAACGTTGTGCCAAAGCCAAGCTTCTCGGTTTCCTATGAAGCTGACAGTCAGGCCTGCGATGAGTCTCGGTTACTCACTGGAGATTTTCGACTGTTTATTTGTCTGGGCTTTGTTTATTGTGTGACACGTTTCTTCAGCATTTTGTATAAGATATAAAACACATATTCTTTTTGGTTATTTTACTAGGCTGTGTCTTTTGCTTGAAGAAATAGCAGCGAGGAACATTTGTGCCCCACTGAAAGCGCTGCATGCATCAAGCCGGCTTCTTTCTCGCACAGGATGACATGTTTTGATGCAAAACAAGCCAAGAAATAAATAAATAAAAAACAAAAAATCCCCACATTACACGGCACCACTCGGCTGCTTGCTTAGAAGAAATGAGAAGCACTGCAGAGGTCTGTGATGCCACTCTCCCTTTTTTATGCACGCTCTCCTCTTCATCTTTCATTCACAGGTTTGCAAAATATGCAGCAAAAAAGAGGGGTTGAGAAATCCTGCAAATGCATTCACAGAAACCCTGCTTGTTGTCGCAGTCTACTCGCAGATTGTAGGCGTAGTTTTTGATCCAGTGAATAGATGCTGCACTACAGTCTCTCTCTCACACACACCCCATATGTGTCTTTAATGGTAATGCAAAACAAGGCTCCCCGTGGAGAGATTCATTGGAGATGCTTTGGCTTCAGTTGTCAGGGAGCTGGAGAACCATAGGAGGAACTGAACACACACACACACACGCACGCACGCACACACACCAACTGGAAGTAATTTCCACACTGTTGTCGGTTTGGTTTATGTAATCCCCCAATACCCAGAACAGCTCAGGAGCTGTAGCTGTTGGCGGCATACTCTAGATGACACACTTTCACTTTCAGGAGGGACTAAAGACGGAGCACAAAACATGCGAGGCCTAGATTCAGAGATACAATTACATTTCTTATGCACCGTGTCTGATTGACGCCTGATTAGTGTGGATCGTTCGGCGAATTGAGCCTTCCATCAGTCATCAAATCAGCAACAATTAACTGTTCTTGAGCAGTTATGTCGAAACAATACTGCTGCTGTCTTTGCTGGATGACATGTTCTTCCATTTGGCGGATTTAAATAGTACCCAGTTTTTTAAATTATTTTCAGTGAGCAAGATAGAGCTTAAAAAAAACATGCCGCATATGATGAATATTACTGTGCACTTATTAAAAAGTCAAGCAAAGAGCAGCAAAACCATCACTTTGTTCTTACTGAACCACAAATGGCGTTTTTTTTTTTTTTTTTTTTTTTTTACAAGACTTTAATTTAAGAAGTAGCTCCTAAGTGTTAGGTGGAGTCAAAATTGTGCGTAGTTTGAAGCACATTTGTAAATACAAATATAAAAAATTATGGTGTGCATTTGTATTCAAACTTTACCCTGATGTATATACAGCAGACAGCTTGGAGATGAAGATTTGAAAAGCTGGGTTAAATTCCATTTAGCAGAAAAAGGAGTCTTGATTCAGAGGGCTAAGTGAGGCATACCATATCTGTCACAGTTTACACCGTGTTCCAAATTATCATGTAAGTTGGATTTAAGTGTCATAAAGATAAAAAATGTTTTGTTGTGCTATTAAATTTATAGATGGCATTGCGTATCAGGGCTCTTTGAGTCACTATAATTAATTTCAGAGAGCTGGGTTGATTAGTTTATCTGGTGAGATCAATTAAAGCAAATATACTGAAGAAGGATGTTCCACATTGTTTAGCAGGCCACAGGTTTCAAGCAATATGAGAAAGAGAAAGGATCTCTGCTGACGAAAATCATCAGATAGTCCAGATGGACGTAGTACTGGATTGGTGGTGTATGGCCACCACGTCCCAAAACGGCTGTGATGTCAGCAAGGAGGTGGTGGAATCATTTTTTGGGCCGAAATCATGGGGAGAGAGAGAGAGAGGGAAAGAGAGAGAGAGATGGTCGTCCACTTCAGAGTCCCTGAAGGTGTGAAAATGACCTCAGCAAAGTATATGGACTTTATGACTGATCACGTTCTTTCATGTTTGAAAAAGAAGAGCCGTACCTTCAGTAGCAAAATCATCTTCATGCACGACAACAAGTGCTGCAAGGAATACCACTGTGTCATTGGCTGCTATGGGTGTAAAACAGGAGAAACTCATGGTGTGGTCACCATCCTCCTCTGACCTCAACCACATTGAGAACCTTTGGAGTTTCCTCAGGCAGAAGATCTGAGGGTGGGATACAGTTCATATCAAAACAGCAACAGATCTGGAAAGGTTTTCTGACATCCTCCAAAGAAATTAAAGCAGAAACTTTCCACAAACTCACAAGTTCAATGGATGCAAGAATTGTGCAGGTGATATCAAAGAAGGGATCCTATGTTAACATGTAACTGTCTGTTAAGATGTTTTTGATTGAAATAGCTTTTGATTTTAGTACATGTGACCACTTAATGCCGCACATTCAAAGAATGAAAGTTTGCAGTTCTTTATAATCCATAAAATGTTCCGAAAATCTGCTGTGCATAATAATTTGGAACAGTGCATTTTGAGTTTATTTATTTTTGAAAAAAAATACTGTTCACATGGGTAAAATTTGATTTATACTGTAATAGTTCATGACTTGATAATTATACTGACCATCATTTGCATTGACCATTGAAGAAAATCTGAGAAAATATCACTTGCATAATAATTTGGAACGCGGTGTAATTTGAGAAAAAATGTGAAAACAATATCCTACTTTCTTTCTCTCTACAAACATGCACTACTCTCATAAAGAAAAAAATCCCCTCTGAAATACATCAAAGTAACCAGAAAAAACAGTCTCACTGCATTGCTCTGAACATCTTTTCTTTTTTTCCAAGTCTAAAACGGGCAATATTTGAGCGCTGTTGAAATGGGAACAAAAGATATTTATCTAAACACTTAAGGGGCCATTGTCAGAGACATGAGCTGAAAGCCCTCTTCAGCTTGTAGGATCAAGCTCCTCTAATCCATGTCTGCAAAAACAGCCAAAACGGCACCAAAGGAGGACGAACTGTTCCGCTTTTGCCTCCAGTCCTCCCCTCTGTTTTTCCAGTTGAGTTAGATCCCGCCAGGAGCCTTAGCTGAGCAGAACATAGTACAATAAAACAATTTTTTTTTTTTCTACATTCAGTGGAGCAATAATCTGAAAACAAAAGTCCAACCAGCAAAACTAATGCCACCCTCAGTCTGACATGTGAATCGTTAAAACAAGTAGATGGGAATGGCTGACTTTAAGCAGGAAAAGTGTTGGTTAAGAACATCTCGTAATTTTCCATTTAATCACGCAGTTGGAGTAAAAATGCAAATTGGCAGACTTCTGATTTCTAACTGACATCATCGGATAAATCCATGTTCATGAGTCAGCCGCCACTTGCAGCACAGATGATTTTTTTTTTTTTTTTTTTTTGCCCAGGCGCTCTGTTGCACAATGATGAACAGGAGGTGTTATTTCATGCAAAGATCTATTGCTGATTATTTAACTGTTTGTTTTTTTTATCCACAAAGCCTGAATGCCTCTCCAGAAGCAATGATTAGTTTGTCCATGAGTTAATTTCCAAAAGTATTCAACTATGCTTTGAAAAACAATCCAATTTCTATGTAATATGCTTTCTTGTGATCATTTGCAGAGGTCTTAATCAATGACAATTGAAGATTGTAATGAGTTTTCTTTAGACTTTGCCTGCTCAAACTCAAAGTTTGACATTCCTACTGTTGTTATGCAAATAATTAGTTGAAAAATTACAGCGCTTACCATTTTGGGTTAGTGTAAGGCTTTAGTTGATCACCTTAAATCTAAAGAAATGTATTACCTCATTGGCAAAATCCAGAAAATGCCATATCACTGGCTATTTTTGAATACATTATGGGATATTTTGGATGCATATGAAATAAACAGATTACTCCTTCGCTGTACATTAGCCTCTATTTTGCTCCAAGCTTCTACGCAACACTACGGCTTTTTGTGGCAGGTTTTGTAAAGCTCCATGGCACAATGCAGATCTTGTGCGATAATTATGGCGACACTGTGGAATGCAGATGGATTTAATTAGAAGGAGCATTTCCATGGTGAGAGAGGAGAGCAGTCACAGCACATGTTACACTTGTCCACTCCAAAAAAGAAAAAAAAAAAAAACGGAGCCTGTCACTCTTTTTCTTTTCACACATGTGGCACGACAGTCTAGAAATGTGAGTATGTGTTGTTTGTACTACAGCTGACAGCTGATATAAATAGAAGTCGAGACCGCAACCTGAATGAAAGTCTTGTATGTTAAAATTTCACATGCTGATGTTTGTCTGCCACGTTTGCTTTACGATGGGCTCTCTCCCTGCTAATGTTGAAGCCTGTCAAGCAAGACTTAGTTGGCTGAAATGATGTTTCTTTGCCATAAAGAGCACAGAGTCATGTCAGATCACACCCTGGCAGACTGTGATATTTCACAGCCTCCTCCAGAGTAGCCTACACTGGCACAATACCACTTAAATGTGTTCCTATGTGATAAAATGCTTCCACAGGCGATTAACCATTCCAGCCCACTCCCATTCATTTTACTTCATCAGATTACTTGATTGCTTGCTAAATGGACTGCCTCTCCCTTCCAGGGAAAGATGCTGTATGCAATTCTCTTAGAGCAAAAGTGAGTGTTTTCTTTTTTCTTACATGTGGTGTATTGATCAGAATTTGATTCTGTCAAGTTTACTACACACTAGAATTTATTTATTTTTTTTCCAACAGCTGTGTTGTCCTCCAGTCAACAAAGGCAGCAAAGTCTCCAGCAGCTTCTATGTGAATTCATAAGGCAAAGATTATTTTTGTTTTTGAGTGGGTAAGTATAATATGGACATTATTTACCATCATTCTTCCTAGTGATAGCCATAGTGCTAAATGAGCACTTCTTGCACAAATTGTAATTGGGAAAAAAAAAAAAAAAAAAAGCATTGAAGTAGATGTCTACCTGGTGCACAGAGGAAAGTGATGGCTTTCCTGTGACTAGGAGAAGTTACATTATGAAAGATTTGAGGTCATGATGTAAAATGTTGTAGCAGTGAAAGGAAGCAGCTAAAAGTCAACATTTTTGAATCATTTGTTTGACATGTTCTCTTTAGAAATGTATTTCTTTGACAAGAAAATAATCCAGTCTTTTTAAAGTCACTACCTAGAGTGACTTTAAAGTACCTCATTTGAAATGCCTCCAAACATTAGGTTAGGAAAGTGCTTTAAGTTTATTATCTGATTTTAAAAAAAATAATAAAAAAAAAAACTGTAGAAAGACCAGTTGTTTCTGAAAATGTCACATTTCCTTCCTTTGTAATTATTCTTGTTTGCCTTCTGTTTTACTCGGTAAACTGCGAGCAAGCTAAGATGAAGAAACAAGCGGCTTCAATCAGACACTAACGGTATTCAGTTGCAAGCTCTCTAACATGTTGCACATCCATAAAGCCACAAATTCAAAAAAAGAGAGAGAAAACAGCTAGTGGGAGTTTTTGTAGGTCCACTTTATCCTGAGCTTCAAAGATTCTGGCAAGCAGATTAATTTTAATTGATGGAGCGGGGCCAGCCGTTTCCAGCTGCTTCCAGTGTCTGTGATAATTACTTACCAGTCGGATCGAAGTGAAATATCAAACTAATTACTGTGGATGTGGTTTGTTTGCTCACTAATAACTAAATGCAAATTGCGAACAGAAGAACAATTTAAGATGATGGACGATCAATGGACAAAGACACACAATCCCTTTAAAAATAATTAAGGCTTCATTATATATTGACAAATTTGATTGTTTTGAAGATAAGAAAAATCACAGGAAGTTCAAAAATCTCATCATTGTTCTTATTCCATGTTATCTTCTCTTTTTTTTTTTACCTAGAGCTTCTACCTGCTTCTTTATATGCGCACACATGATCTAATAATGGATAAATCAATTATTGAATTATCACATCATATAGTACCTTAAAAATTATTTGGAGAATATTTCAAGTAGATAATCTCTTCAGATGTTCAAACGTTTTTGCGAGTTGCTAATATTTTTCTCTTTAAATATGTCAACAAGAAAAATGGTCAGGAAAGGGTCTTAATTGTAAAATTTGTCCTAGAATAAAATTAACAGTAAACACATGACACTGAAATAAACACACACCTGGAGAAGCCTTTAGTAAAAATTAATAAATGAAAGCATGCACACTTACATTCAAAAAAGCTTCAAAATACTTCAAAATAAAATGCCTTTATTACCCAAAATGATTGTTGTCTAAGTTGCTCAGAAAGCAGAACTAGACATTATCCCAGGGTGTCTTTGGTTTGAGGGGTGAACTGCAGACCAGGTTTCAAGAATCTCTTTAAACTGCTCTCCGTGTCCTCCGCTGAGGAGTCTGAGAACTTCGGGGAGAGGGAGTTTGTTACTGTGGCAGACAGGTCACTGAGCTGAATTTGCAAGCTCTCCAGTGGCACCATGTCTGAGATGGACAAGATTTGCACTGAAATGCAAAGATCTACGCACATTGAGATGGGGTGTCATGTCTGCCACACCTTTCAGTGTTGCAGCGTAGCAGACCAGTGTGGTGGCCCAAATGAGGAACAAGGGGTAAAGAATAGTGTGTTCCAACTATTAAGGATGACACATCTCACTTTCCTTTGATAGGTTCGTTACAGTGTTGGAAAGTAGCTACAGTTGATGCAAGGCTGTTAAGAGTATCGTGACAATGTACACATATTTTGTTAGTGGATGACCAGTTTTTCTGAGGCATTTTGTGGGGGTTACACTGGGAGCACAGAGTTTTTGACATGCTGCTCTCATACCGCAGAAGGAAAGACTCCCACCACCGTGTTTCATGGTTATGGTATTTTTAGACTGATGTGTTACTTTTACAACATACAGAGCTCTGGATGTAGGTCAAAACTTTTCATTTTGATCCCTTCTGACCAGATCAGTTTGTTTGCTGTGTTCAGGGATAAAGATTAAAACGACCCCAAGAACAAACGCTTACTACACTTTTGACATCTGTCATTATGAAACCCCTGGCCTTTCATGAGGTGTTAAAACTTTTGAAAGGAACTGTGAATGTTCCATTACTGCAACATGGAGCAATGGCTTAAAGGTCTCAGACCTCATGCAACTTTGCAGCAAAATTCCTCGGATGCTGAAACAGGCAAGTGCGATCGCTCTGCATGACACCGGCTCCTCATTCTTTTCCCCGGGAGATGAAATAAGTCCAACACCTTAACATGTTCTTGATTTGCAGTGTTAAAGACACTGACATTGCTTTTCACAGTGTACGATTAAATTAGATTTTGCCCTCTCTTGTGGGCTTTTTTTCCACTTAAGGGAGTTACTGATGTGGTTCAAGTGAACAGATCCCTTGCTGCCTGAGTGTAGTCATGTGTGAGTCGAACGTCTCATCACTTTGCAGATGTGTCGGGTGTTTAAGCTAATTGTGATGGTCTTCCACAGAATATACAAAGTGGTTAGTGGGTTCTTTAGTACCAACTCAAAATAAAAATGTCAAATATATAACCTGTAGTACTTTTCAAAAATGTCTAGAGTTCTAAGCTTTGAACTTCATACAGAGTTCAGTCCAAACCTACAAGAACAATGACCATCCATCGGATGGTGGCGTTGGAGAAGCAGTTTATATCCCAACTGATATAAACTGAACATTTATATCAGTTGGGAGAATCTGTCGAGAAGCAAAAATTGGCCTTTATAGAAAAGCAGAGAAGAAGAAAGTCACCTCTGAAAAGAAACCAAAATGATCCACAGTGGATGCAGTGTTGTTGAGGGCAGTGAGGTGAGGCAGTCTGTTGGGTGTTCTCCAGATGTCCACCATCATCTCCACAATTTTGAGTGGGTTCAGCTGCATGTGGTTCTGACAGCTCTGATCCATCCATGCATCCATGCATCCATTTTCTTACACCCCTCTCCCTAGCGGCGTCAGGAGGGGTGCTGGTGCCTATCTCTGGGGTCACCCTGGACAGGTCGCCAGTCCATCGCAGGTTCTGACAGCTCCATACATTATAATAGATGATTGTGTCAGAGTGACCTAGTCAAAGTCCAGGCATAAATTTAATTGGAAAAAAAATGATGTGCACAGACAGTCATCACTCAGTCTCCCTGAGCTTGAGCCATTTTGCAAAGAGGAACAGGTAAAAAATGTAAGGCTCAAAATGTGCTCTATTCTCCGAAAGACTTGGAGCTGTAATTGCAGGTAAAGGTATTTCCACAAAATATTTACATTTTTCAAACTTAAGGGAAAAATAATTTTTAAAAAAAACATTAAAAGAAGACAGAAAATATTTCCCCCATTGGACAACTTGTAACGGTCTATCATACAAAAATCCATTAAAATGCATGATGTTTTTTGGTTGGCAAAAAATGCTAAGTTACTCAAGAGGCATGAATATTTTTTCCAAGGCGATGTATGTTTTAGTTTTGGACAGCAGTTATGTGAATTTGAGTCAAAACACTTTCAGTTTCTGCAACTTTTTCCCCCCCCTCTGTTTGACGGAGAGGCACTGAATGGGAGCGCAGTAATGGAGAAAAAAAAAAGAAAAGTTGCAGGAAGCATTCGAGCTCAAAGCTGCAGCATCTTGAAACTGGGTAATGTTCTTTTAAGAGAGAAACAGCACTTAGAGTTCTTTAGCAGTCACAAAGTCTGGTAGAGGAAAAAAAACAAAAACTCCCTGCCTCTGCATAATTCAGCACTGATGTGATGATGATGTGCTTGGTCAGACAGACAACCAACTTCCCTTGCAGAGGAGATTTAACTTAAATTGATGCAGCACACACACATAGTGTTAATCATCTAAATCATTGAGCTGTTGCCTTATTCAGTCTTGATAAAATATATTCATCAGGGGGGGATGTCTCTCAATGTGGTTTCACTTCCTCCCAGGGTGTATTCCATCAAAGTTCTGCTTTCTCTTTTTACGTCAGGATAGGCCCTGACTAACATTTGAAGACGTTGCTCCCTGCTACTTTTAATCATCTCGGTGCGCTTCCTGAATAGAAGGAGGTAGTTTTAAATTGCTTCACATTCTCAGCATTGGTTCTAAACTCTGAGAACCTCAATACAGTCAGTGAATTATGTAAGCATAACATTGTTAGCTAATGATTCATACGATTTTTTCCTCCACTTTTCCCCGCTTTGTAATGTTAAGAATGCTCCGTCTTAGATGCATGGTGCCAGACTGGTTAGGCAGTTCCATTGAATGCCGGAGCAGAGGGATGTTCCGGCAGTGAGCCAAGTCACTGACCTTTCCAGCGTGACGATCGATAAGGCTCAGCATCGCAGGGCTCCGGAAATCTCTCAGCGGAGAGTGAAGAAGCTGAGGAGTCACACTGTCAGATCAGGGCTAATTGCTTCTGGTTTCCAACCTCAGAAACCCCTGTTTGGGCGGATCTGTGTAGTGGGAGTCGGCCCCCATGGCTCCT
Organism: Poeciliopsis paucimaculata; assembly: GCA_903067055.1. Taxonomy (NCBI): domain Eukaryota; kingdom Metazoa; phylum Chordata; class Actinopteri; order Cyprinodontiformes; family Poeciliidae; genus Poeciliopsis; species Poeciliopsis paucimaculata. The sequence goes on from CAEGAD010043714.1 coordinate 22,893, forward strand.
GGGCGTGGAGAGCCAAACCCCGAATAACCAGGGTGGTGGAGGGGGGCCGACTGTGGGTCAAGTTGGTGTGGTTCTAAAAGGTCACAGAAGGTGGCAATTGTTCAAGTTTTATGAGTAAGACTGAAAAGGTGGTAGAATATATGTGTAGTATCATATGCGTTTCATATTTTTGCCATGTTACTTGAACATATTTGTGTTATGTAAACCAAAAACTCAAGCCAGCTGTAGCGCTTTGCAATATGGTTGAACTTTACCATGATGCAATGTTGGTCTATCACATAAGATCCCAATAAAAAAATACTTTTAATTTATTAACATGAAAAAAATCTGAAAAGGTTTGAGGGGTAAGATGACTTTTTATTCTACATTTTACATGCTAATCTCTTTTTGACATAAGCTTATGTCAAAAAGGCAATTTTCCCCAGGTACATAAAAATGCTTTTTTCTCACCGTTGAACACAAAACTGCAGGTTCTCCCACAACTCCAGATAAATTCTCACTTTATTGCCACACAGTGACAGGCGAGCAGAACTTAGTGGGTAGTATTATAAAAAATGGTGCATGCAGGACCGTGATCATTGACTCTGCTTACCCGTAATAAGCCTGCAGACGTGTGGAGGAGTGGCACTGAGAAAGGCCGACTCCTCTGACTGCCTAACTCTGCTTTCATAGCACCGCTTTCATCAAGCTCAAGTGCCACAGCTATTAGACCTTCGCGAAATGTTGAATGGTAGAGAGGGTGGGTTAATGTACCAGCACGGTTGGCCAGGTTACTCCCAAACAGCTTTTTTCCACAACCGATCTTTGATTAATAGCTGAAAATGATTATTAGCCTGAAAGCTTTTCGATTTCTTGTATATACATGCATAAATAAAAAGGCCTGTCTTATTTTATATCCAAGTTATGGGTCATTTATAAATCTCTTAAAGGTGAAGATAGACAGACAAGTGATGAATTAGAACAATTCTAAACGAAATAGCACAAAGAATATGGAGTTTGGCTTTATTACCTTTGAAAAACGTTTAATCTTTGGGTAATGTGTTGGAAAATAAATAGGTGCAATCCACAGCTTCTATTATAAACAAGCATCAAAATTTACATGCTTCCCTCATCGCTCACTTTAGTTGGTTTTGCACCAGGTTTTATGGATCCGAGAGGCTCGTCTATGGCCTGAGAGCATACTACATTGCGCAATTTTGCCACAAGAGTGAAACACACCAAAATCTGCAATTTAAGCCATTTGAACATAATATCTACTGAGAGAAAACAGTCAGAGGCAGACTCTGAAGAGGAGCTGGTGAGTGAGTGAGTGAGTGGCAGGTAGCCTGGCCCCTGGGACTTCTAATGAAGAGTCTTCCTGCCTCTTCATCGATCCGGCTGTGTCAGCTGATCTGATTCTCGATTGACTGGAAGATGCCACACGAGCAGAGGACAGAAACCCTATGCGAATTGGGCGAGGCTGCATTGTTTGTCTTGAAAGAGGAAGCCTGAATGAGTGTAGATTGTGACTAAACGTGGTGGCAGAAAGCACTTGTAAGCATAAGTACACATGCAGAACAAGACGTGTCTCCTTAAGTGGCTGCACTTATGAGTCACTTGTCTGCAGTGATGAACCTCTTTCTTGCGTTCACTTTAGCAGTCGCACTGTGTGACAGCATTGTCTAACAACTGTCCAACAAAATCCACTCTTGCCAACAAAGAGATGTTCTCAGCGGTTCGGAAGACGCAACATTCTTTGAACCACTTTCCTCAACCCATTTTTACAAATTGCTAATATTTTAGAATATTTTTTTCTATCTGGTTTTTAGTTTGACAATGTACCCCCATTCCATCACCCAAGCCACCACTTCTAGCCCAGGGCAGACCAAGAAAAGAAAAAATCTTTTATTAAAGATGTTCTAATCAAAGCTAAGGTTCTCACACAACAATACATTTCTTTTACAGAAGTCAGGTGGCAAGCAAATGTATTTCCTTTTTTTAAATAAAAGTAATTTCAGTGGTAATTGTATTAAAATACTTTTTTTTAAATGTGTTTCTGTCAGCATTGTCAATCTTTAAATACTGTGTTATGTATGTAAGTAAATTGAGTGAGACGATATTTTTGAAGTGCTCTGGCTTTTTTTATACTTACCCTTTCTGACATGTACAATCACCTAAAGAACACAAATATGGACAAAACTGCCTAAAGGTATGTCAACGGTACATATTATTGTTTTTATTTTGGTTTTTTCAGACTGCTTTTTTAAAAGAGCAATATGTAGCCCGTTGTAATTTGCGTCGTCTTTAAGATAAACTTTGACTGCTGTTAACCTTGTTCCAACTGCTTAAAACACCATTTTTATGCTCAGACAACATGTGGGCACGTTAAGATGAGCAGTTAGTTTCTTGCAGTTATTTACTGAATGAAAAAGATTCACACAAGTCGGCAAGTTACGTGTATATCATGTTCTCTTGTCTTACCCACTTTGAAAAGTGGTTAAGAGAAACGATCCTTGCATCAGTTCATAGTTACACCTGTGGAACTATAGTCAGGGATGGTTAATTTAAAAAAATCCAAAATACTCTGTCCAAATTCAAAAAAAATAAATGGCAAATTCTGAAAATGCATTTAGCTCATCTTTATCAATGACAGTGGAGGGTTCTGTTTGTTACAGATAAGGCTCACTACTGATGGTTCTGACTGTATTTATTTTGAAACGATTATAATTATTACATTTTTCCATTTTTGTGTTCATGCATGGCCTTTACTGAATACTTGTTTTGCCACACTTTCTCATTAAAATAATGTTTTATTATATTTACTCTGTCACCATTGAGTTAGGTTGTAATTATCTTAAACTAAATTGTACCAAAATGAATCAGACTTTAGTTATATTATTTAAATGAGAACAACGCGATTTTAGGCCAAGCTGCAACCTGGTCTTTTATTGTCGACAGTTGCTTTTCCTCGACTAGGAAAAGTGGAATCCCCATAACTATGATTAATGTCTGCATAACATAGGTGGAATATCCATGCTCACAACGACGACACTCACCCACCCAACCCTCTTCCATCACAGATGCTCCTTCAAGCTCATTATTTGTGACACTGACGGCGCTCGGGCTTGTTGTGTTGGTCGGGTAATGCATCTTAAGCCCAGCTATCAAATATGAATGAAGCGCTGACTTCCTTATCTATCTTTCATTGCTTTCATTTGTTAAGCTATTTGCCCTCCGAAAATATTTTTGGATGTTCCCCGCTGTTGTGATTAATGCGCTCAAACAGCGGTCGGTCCATTATGAAACCGAACGCACTGTTCTTGATTGTGTGCGTTATTTACAGAGGGTGCTGGGCGAAACTATCGGCATGAACAGGGCTTTTCATCCCTAATTGATATCACGAAGTTTAGAATTTGGACTGCGTCACGTTTCAGGCTTTCATAATATGGAGGGAAATTCACATGTGTTCAAGAGAGCATGAAGTTACAATATCGTTTAGAAACAAAATATTAATGTGCTTTTCAGTGAATACCATTACTGTGTAAATAGGCATGTAAATGCAATATTGCACATCATGCCTTTGGTGGTTCTCTCCCTGTGCATGCATGGACTCTCTCTAGCTTCCTCCCATCATCCAAAAAGATGACATGATCTTTAAAAATTGTCCTTGGTTTTTTTGTGTGCTTGATATTTATTTTTGTCCTATGCGTCTATGTTACCTTCCGACCTGCTCAGGGTGCAACCCACCCCCGGCCCAGTGACCACTGGAGATGGGCACCAGCTCCCCAGTGATCCTACAGAGATAAGCAGGTGTAGAAAATAAACAATCCAGCTGTTTAACTGAAATAGACAGGAGAGTAAGGACTATTTGGAGATGAAAAGTCCAAAGTAAAACATTTACCACATCTGGAATACATTAAACTATTCAAGATTTGAGAACACTGAAAATTAAGCAGCATTTATACGCAGACTCTATAATGAATTCTTCAGTTCACATTTTGAAGTCAATCAGATGAAGCCATTTATAAGCAAAGAATGATCAAAATGCCTGTGTAGGTGGGGCATCATGTGTCAGTGCTGTCCTCCAGCTCCTCTTCTTTCACCATGTTGGCTCAATTTCGTGCCGCACCGTTCACCTCACACATATATTTATAAATCGTCCATTGGCTTTTACTGTCGTTACAGGGCACACATCTTTGTCCCAATGGACAGAAAGTGGGTTCTGTATAATTAATGCTAGTGGGGTGAGATGAGGTGGGAGGTCTTGATAATCTGCAATCCAGCCGTTCTTTCTCCGAGCATTTGGAATGTGGGGGGGAGGAGGATGCGTGTACATGCATTAGAGCATGGCATTAACTTCACCCACAGAAAAACCTGGGGAGTCTTTGCAAATTTTGTTTAAATTGCTCTTCAACTCTATTATTTCCCATATGTTTTAAAGCATCTGTTGTTGTTGTTTTTTTTTCTTGAACTGTTTTAATAATTCTTGCTTCTCTTATTAAGACAAAAGGTCAGGTCATTCGCAGGGTAGATGTGAAAGGTGGCATCTGCCGTGTGCGTGCCTGTAAGCATGTCGGTGTAAGTCGGTATGCTGGTGCTTGTTTTCATGTGAATGTGTTTTTTTCATACCCACTAATTAGAGTGACAGTTTTTATTAATAGTTTGGGAGGGCTAATGTGCAATAGCGCGACTCCAGCTTTCTTACCAGCTCGTTCAATGACTCTCTTACCACCTCAGGCCCTAATTATCGAGCTGAAGATTTGACATAGACCACTAAAACAGACACGGATCGTGGACTAAAACCGAAGGTCAAACTGCAATAAGCAATGTCAAAAAAACCAAAACAGAGTCCAGATTACAAAACACAATTAATCTGTATTTATTTGGTAAATAAACACAGAGTAATTACAATTAATTGTTTGTTTTTTTCTTTGATTTTTAGAAGTTTTTAAATTTCAACTCTTAAATTATGTAATAAAAAAAAAAAACTGACCTATTTTACTAGTAAATACCATTGTGTCACGGAAAGTATTTTTGTGGGAATATGTCTCTGAAACTATCAGCTCGACAATCCCTTCTTCGCATCCACTCAGGTTTAATCCCATTAACCTGCAGGCAAGTGGAATTGCTATTAAAAAGATCAGCCACGTTGGGGAGCAGCAATGCTGCAGCTGACGTTTGAAACATTCATTGTAAGTGTGATTATGTAAGTCACAGTTCTTGCTACTACTAGGACTTGACAGTAATCAAAATAGCGTCCTCCCACAGCACAGCCACAGCCGGAGCTCTTTTGAAGGCAGTGCCCTACTTTGTACCGTCTCCTATCGTGATTTAATTTCAGAATGAAACCAGGAAGGCCAAGATAACCTCTTTTGGCCAGACCAAATGTGGCATGACCATTCAGGATTATATCTTCAGAAGTCAGACAAGAGGATAACTTTTAAATCAAAAGCCAGTAAAGATTCCCCCCCCCCATTGTGACTCAGATTCTTAATGCGTTGAGCAGTTCTGAGTGTCAAGTAGTTTTCATCCTAAATCTGCACCTGAAATATTTTATTTAATTTGCCCTTTGACAGTCAAATTTATAGCAGTTATTGTTGAAAATCTTCCAGGTTATTTTTATTGATACACAACTGTTGTAAATTAAGTGAAATAATTTAAATAAATTTGATTGAATAAGTTCTAGTTATTATAATGTCACTGTAAGCTTGAGAATATCTCTGTCGTTTTGCAAGAAATGAATTTGGACAAATAAATTATCCTCTCAGAGGGCCATTCTAACAAAATATACTTCCAATATTCTCGTTATAATCTTACTTATCTGTCTTGCTATTCTGTAGTGTACAATGATAAATAACATAGCATCCAATTTCCAAGCTTTGACTGTGTACCTAACTGCAACAAATTGATGTTGACCAATTTAGAAGCTTTTTCTGAAATTACATTTTTTCCCCCACATAATGCTACAAATAGTTTGAGCTTGAGTGCTTTATGGGGATATTAAAACTTTTCAAACCCATCTATTATCAAATACTATAAAACTCATTTACACTGTTCAAAAATTGTAGAAACCAATTATAGAGGCCAGTAATGTAATACCTGGGGATAATGTAATTCTGGTCAAAATAAATGTTATGAAACTAGAAATAATAAAATAAGAACAATATGAACTGTACATAAACTAAACTCTATTTATTAAAATAATTTTTTGTGGTTTGTGTGCATGTTGCTCATCAAAAATTAGTCCTGAAGGACCGGTGTGGACATGTCCCTACCATCTTTGGCATGAAGAGGACAGTCCCTACCAATATTTCCTGCACCTTTTTTTCTTTATGTCCCTGAGTCTATGTAACTCGGCAGCAGCTGCAAGCTGTTAAAAGCTTTAACACCCAGGTAATGCTTTTTGAAATGTTTTTGTAAAACATGTATAACGTAAATGGCAAGTCCGCTCAGTGATCTAGGGGATTGGACGTCACATGACTTACACAGTTTGATTCGTTTTTTTTAGACAGAAGTTACTTACTCTGCTTTTGAAATGTTTAATAACGCTTTGATTACAGAATCTCCTGTTGTTGATGTTTTTAGCACTTGATAAAATCAGACGATAAAAGGCAACTACGTGATAATTCTCCACAAAAAAATATTAAACTGTTTTCAGCTGTAGGCAAATACAGGCTGGTTCCATAAATTAGAATATGACTGAAAAGTTCCTTTCTTAATTCCATCACCAAGTGAAAGACATTATATAGATTAATTAGATTACTTCCGTTTTAACATATTTATATTTTGTAGTATGTTTTATGCCTTCTAGAAGGTTATTTGCGAAAGGTACAATTAATTTGACAAGCCTCATCAGGACGTATATCCTCATTTATACAATAAGACTGTCTGGCATTCACATATAAGTTTTGGCTTTATTCTTAGCACTTGAATAGAAAAAGTCTTCCAGTAACTGTGGGTCTGTGGGTGCATCAGCACCATCGGTCTTAGTCATCATTTATGCAATTGATGACAAAATTGAATTGACATTAAAACGTTCATATAATCGAATGTGTTACAATTCAGAGAGACATATCAACATGTTGTTACATTTTCTAATGATTTTTTTGTTGTTGTTTGTAACACAAAAATGGCAATTTGGTGCAAAAAATGGCAAAATGTTATTATGTTGTTGGTTACATGACATAACTGACTGAAACAGATAATGTTCATGGCAGGCAAACCTTAACTCTGAATAAATCTACTCCCAATTTGTAATGGGACTGAACCCCAATAAACCTTATAAGCATTTTAACTGACAAACATTGTGACAGGAGTCTTTTGTATTGAACAACATTAGTCACTTCAGCCTGCTGACGACACACCTGGTGCTCCGAATCAGGTGTTCAGGTTAATCATGTTATTTATTCCACCTGTGCTTATTGTATTGCATCACGGAAAACACATCTGCTTTGAAGAGTATTATGCCGTCAGCTGTCTTTCCTCTCATGCTAAACTAATAAAAAACGTTTTAGAGACATATTTGGAAAAAGTACATGTTGGTTTATGTTTTTAATTTTTATTTTTTTAAGCTTGTTGGGTTGGATTTGCAGCCACCCTATTTTTAGTGCTGACTAACTTCAATTGTACTCGCAATGCTGTTATGTCCCTTGATTAATGCATTAAGCATGAAAAATAAATCTCTCCTCACTTACAGTTACATATTAGTCGAAATCAGGATTTATTTTTCTCGCTGATACTGATACTTAGTTAAGAAGTGACGTCACGCCGGCTCCGCCCCCAGGCGGAAGTAGAGCAAACGTCCGACAAACAAACAGCGTAGTGATGGCAGAGGTAGTGGAGCTCAATGTTTCACTTCACGTTTCTTTGCCAACCGGCAAGAAAAGTCAAGAAGAAATCAGGTCTGTAAGGATATTCGCGGGAAACAACAGAGAAATCGACGTTCAAGCTGAAGTCTTTCGCAGCGAGAGGATGAATGAGGACCACCAAGTGTGAAAGCTGTGTTGGACGTACTTTGCACTTACAAACTGGGTGAACAATGACTTAAAATACCAGCTTCTGGAAAATGCTTAAAAATAATCGTTAGCGTAAAAAAGGGCTTGAGTGCAAATTCCGCAGTTATTACAGCGCAAGTTTTCATGCTGCCATAGAGTTACCATTGGGGTTTACAAACAGAAAATCAAGCATGGCGATCTCCATTTATCGATCTTTGATTTGACTATCAGTAAGTCTAGTTATGACCAAAAATGGGATGTTTACTAGCAATTACCTTTATGCAGAACATGTGGTTGTTGCCTGTGATCACAGTTTCATTCAACTGGACATGAAGGTAACAATTTACAATGCCACACTTAACAAAAGGTGTTAAAACGTGCTTTCTCCCTCAGTAGAAAGTATATTAATAGTCAAAGAAATCAGATTTTTATAACAACATTTGGAGCCTAATAGACAGGGGAGGGGATGTTTTAAATCAGTACATTTTCTTTTAAACATTTTTTTTTTTTAAGTGTTATTGAATTTTCAATTCTAAGCATCCCCATCCAAATGCTTTTCTGTGTCCCAGTGGATACATTTATTCCTCGCAGAAGTTTTATGTTTCCTGACCTCATAAAACATGCATTCTTCCCTGTTTTGTGGAACACGCTCAGATGAAGAATCTGTCTTCAGCTCCTTGGTATGCATGAAATCTGCAGGACTGCGACTCCAGATTCACAAACCAATTATTTAAATCACCTCTACAGTAACTGGCAGGGGAAGCGTGTCGAGAACAAGGGATAGAAGCATCGTGGGGATCCATAATAAAACGGTCCCTGCCATGTTGTGGGTTTATTTGTCTGGGCCTTTTCAAGGTGGTCTGTTGTCTTTGAGGTGATCGGTCATGTGTGGAGCGACGGAGCCAAGGTGCTGATCTGGGATGAATAAAAGTTTACTCCAACCTTTGCTTCTAAGAGCACTATCCAGGTGCTATGATGCCAAATTAAACTAAGTCCCGATTATTTATGAGCATAACTCAACATTGTGTTCCCGAGCTGCTAAATAGTGAATTAGTCACATGGATGGATTAATTGACTAACCTTTCCTCCCTTCCCTCCACTCCCAATCTCAGAATTATTAATCAAAACTGTGAAACCGTGCTATAAGGAACATAGTCACCGAACGAGTTTCTCTGAAAGTGGCATTAAAGTGATTAATTATCTGTCAGGGCCTTCATCTGCTCGTTCTGTAAACAGCTCACTGAAAATGTACATGGATTTTCCTTTGATGAGCAGAAACTACCTGAGCTATAAAATATGAAAAATCGTTTTTCATTTGTCTTCTTCTGAATGGCCTGCATGGAAAATTCACGGTGTGTCTTGAGGGGTGTTGTTAGCGTTTCAGGAAGGGAATGTCGTCAGCTTTTCCAAATAGTTTCTGTAAGGGATCAGCAGCATCGAGCCATCTATGTGCAATATGTATTCATACCCTCTGTTTACACTTTATACAGATTTAATCACAAACTACAGTTTTATTTAGAATTTTGGCAGACTCTGACTTTGCATGGCAGACTAATGCAAAGCAGCACATGATTGTGAAATAGGATAAACAATATGCTTTTCCTATTTTTTTTTACAGAGTAAGTCAGAAATCTGAAAACTGCGAGGCACCTTTACTGAATGAGTACAACTCCAGCTCTGCAAATTGTTATCAAAAGTCATCTAATTGGAAAAACAGAGTCCCTCCATGAACCATTTTATCTGCACAACTGTTCAGTGAAGACCTCCAAGATTTGTTAGGAAACATTAATAACCAAACAGTATCTTAAAGACCTTGAAATAAGTTGGTATAGACAATGGATTGATGGATGGGTTGACATATCACAAATCAAAGTTAAATCCATTATCTGATCATTGAAAACCTGTAGCATCATTGCAAATTCACCAAGAGATGACTGTCCACCCAAATTGAGAAGCCAAGCACCCCACAATTATGTGCAACTTTGTTTTGGTCTGTCACACAAAGTCCCTGAAATTTGTGGTTGTCATGTCATAACTAGTTTTCCAAGGTTCTGTAAACATGCCTGAAGACTGCATGATCCGTTTCGGCGCTTTTTAAGAATAAGCGTTTTCTATTAACTTCTACAACCATCTATACTATGAGGATGACAGATTTTACATCGTCATGCGCAGCCATAGCACCGGCAAGCTGTTGTCTTTAATTGCCACATGCTGTTGTCATGGGTCATAAAAATTTCATCTGATTCCTCAAGTGCCAACATCTGAATAATTATTTCACTGTGCCCTTCATCCTATATGAGTATGTTCTAATTAGAGTTGAGGCTTTGACTTGACACCTCGTTTAGGAAAGAAGCGTGAGGACTGTGATCGAAATCTTAACAAAGGACTCTTACTCTGACTTGAAATTGACATTTTCATTTTGGAATCCACAATAATCATGACCTAACACGTGGTATTTTGACATCAGACAAAACGTTTTATGATCAAGTTATCGGTTAATCAATCATGGTAACGGATAACTGTAACTTTTTTACTTCCGTATTTCACAGATTACATTTATTGCTGCTATATGTGATTAATATGACTTATTCAAAGCTGTGTTGGCGTGGGAAAACATGTTCTGAGCAGGGATCGATGCCGTCTTGTGTAAAACAAACAGATGGGATGTCAGCCCGACCTACTTCTTCATCTGGACTTCTCAGAGTTGAAAAGCACTAGAGAGAGGAGAGGAATAATTGAGCGGCATGGTGACTATTGTATGTTTGAAAAGAAGAGCATAATTCATCTTCTGCATTTTAGCATTTTCGTCCCTATTTTTAAATTCTCTCCAGCCTTGAGGAGCCACAGATCGTCTCTTCCCACAATCCTTTGCTAGTGACGGAGTGCATGAAACAGGAATATAAGAAAGGCAACATTTAGGCAGGCGAAAACCTGGCTGAAGGATTTAATCAATTTGAAACCATGTCTTTTAAAACTCAAAATGGAGAAGAGTTTTGTGTAAAGAAACATTTAACAAGAACAGCATCAGAATGTAGCGTTTGGACTAAACATTGGAAGGTCTCACATTACAAATGTGCTTTTTTAAAAAAAAAAAAAAACAAAAAAAAAAAAGAAAAAGAAAATATTAGTTTTAGCCATATTTCAGTTAAAACAGCATGACTTTTCTCTGCTTTGGGTTAGTGTTAGTCCATTTATGCACTTATTATCGTTTGCCCTGGGACTTGTTTCTTTAGATTAATGTTTATGATATTGTCTGTTTTTTCTCTTGTTTAGATCTGTGCTCTTCCATCCATTAGTTCATTTTTCACTCTTCCTCAGGCTGCTTCCCAGCGCAGCTGTTACCAGTCACCTCGTTCTCCTCTGCCTGCAATCTCCGTCAGCTGTTTCCACTTCACTCCGATTAACTCCTCTGGTTCCTCTTGTCTATTTCCAGTCCTTCCACAATGTATGCATAACTCCCTGACTTCATTGTGCCCCACTGGCTCCTCTATGAGTTTCTCTGTGGAGTTGCTGTTGTTCTCTGCATAGTTTGTTGTGATTATCCAGCACTTTGACTGCTACTCATGCTATTGACGTCCTGTTTTCTTGCTATAAATATTTTCCTTTTTTAAAAAAAAATATTATTAAAACTTAGTTTTTCACCTGTTACCCTTTTCCTTGTTCTTGCCTGCATGTTTCTACCATAAATTCACGATATGAAAATTACTATTTTGATATTTTTGTTACCTCCACTGACACTCGGCAGAGTTGGGTCGTAACAAACTACTGAAGAACTAAACACATAAGAGTGTTTAGTTCTTCATAAGAGTTTAACATGTTTGGCACTGTTTCTGATTTATTGTAAAACATTTGAATAAGTCAGATGTAAATATTTAAAATGTTTTTCTAATGATTTGCCAGAGCATTATTTTGTCTTTTAAGGTGAACACTAAAATATGCTGCAAGCTATGCAGTAAGGGGAAAAAAAACAGGAGAGGGGGGAAAAATTAAGTGGCAAAAGAAGGAAAAAAAAACTTTTGCATATGGCCTGAATAAATTATGTATAAACTTTGCCTGGGGAAAAGTACAGGTAAAAAGTTGTGCACATGCCGACTGCACCAAAAACATGCTTAGAGCTACAGCAATAATAATAATAATTAAAAAAAAAAAAAATCATGGATAGGTAAACATCGTGGCTATTGTTTAATGTGTTAAACATTAAAGTGTTTTTCTTTTCCTCCTAAAATGGCTGAAAACATAAAAGATGCATCATTTTGCCTTTTGGAAGATATTTGCCCTTAAAGTTCAAACATTCAGTTTTTGATTCTGGTGTAAATTTGAACATTACAAAGATTCTTTGGTGCAGCCGGACAAGACCCAATGAGTACCATGCAACACACCAGTGCTTCAAACATGTGGGCTAGTTGGGAAAAATCAAATAGAACTGGACCTTGTAACATGAAAGTGTCCCAAAAAATCTGTAAGGAGTCCACCCAGAACTGGTGAAACTGAAAGATCTTGGCCTAGTCAAAGCCCAGATATCAAAGTAATTAAAATAGGTGACTTGAAATGGGCTGTACAAGTGGAAAGAAAACCCACAAACATAGATGAAATTGAAAGTGGGGCAAGTGTTCTTCAGACCAATGTTGGACTAGTGCCTGGCTAAAAAGGGCATTATTATTATTTCATGTAATAAGGGGAAACACTACCTTTGTTCCCCTCAACTAAAAATAATTGTCCTCTGTTATAATTCGTTTTGTCCCCAGTTAGGTTAAACAATACCCTGAAGTATCAAAAGCTCTCCAAAAAAAGTGTGTATTTGTGTGGCTGTATATATGCAGACATTTATTCTGTGCTGCTTGAGAATAGAAATCTGTTTGTAAATAGCCAGGAAACAAAATGCGCACACACTGCCCCAGGGTAAAAAGCTCATTTCCACAGAGAAACACGGTCAGCAGAGCCGCAGCAACAGAATGGCAGGGATAGTTCAGCACCATGGACAGAGCTAATGCCTCTCCATTGCCCAGTTGTTCCAAAGCAGAAAAGCGTGGCTTAATATTCCGTGTTTCCCAAATAGTGGGGATGGATAGATATTAGACCAAGTCGGTGTTTCTCAATCCCAGTTCTCAGGGAGCGCTGCCCTGCACGTCTTAAATACCTCTACCACACAGGTGACTTGAATAAGCAGGTGATTAAACAGGCCATGCGATCATTTAAATCAGGGGTTCTGGAGCAGAGACTTGCATAAAATATGCAGGGCAGTGGTCCAGGTGAAGTTATCACTTCACCGTCTTTTTGGACATAAACATCCAAATCCAGTTTTAGTGCGCGTCGGGAAGTTTTATTGGACGTTGCCTCTGTACATACAATTCTGTCACACTTCCATAATAAATCTTTAAATAAGCTGTTTGAGGTAATGTCCCTGGGATAGAAAAACAAACCCTTAAAACATGCAGAACAGTTATTTTTCTCAGAAAAAGTATGTTAGAAATGAACAAACTTGGTACGCTTTTTTCCCACCTGGGTAAATATTGTTTAACACATTAAAAAAAAGGAAGAAAAAGAAGAAGAAGAAAAAAGCCCGGCAGGTGTTACAGAGATGCACAGGGAATCAAATCCCAGCCGCCTGTGCACGGGAACCATCCTCATCCCGGGGATCAGCAGTTCCATCGAGGAACTACAATATACATACAAATACAGCTTATCTCTTTTATGTGACAGGGCGACATGCCGATCACTTTCATAAAAAAAAAAAAATTAAAAAAATTAAAAAAAAACTTATACATTTACCCAGCCCGCTCTGTGCTTTTAGACCTCCGTCTATCTGTTGTAACATAAAAGCACAGTAAATCACCCTTTGGTTGTCAAGCCGTTGAGTCTGCCCCGCAAAAAGCCTATGCAGCCTTTTCCACCATGCACCCTCCCCCCCCCACACCTCCTTGCCTCCTTCCCTCCTTCCCTCTCCTCCTCCTCCTCCTCCTCCACATTCAGTGCTCCCTCTTGCGCGCGCGGTGAGCAGCGGCGGCAGCGCTTCTCTGACGCACTATCGGAGATGAGCATCCCAGTCCCGCAGGCTGTCAGGACAAACTCTCCCGACCTCTCTCGTTTTCGGACTTGTGCAATCAGCCTTTTTAACTTCAGCGCTGTTCCGTGTTTTTTTATTTATTTATTTATTTTTTTTTTGTCGCATTACTGTCTTACCTCGATTTCACAGCTTTCCCCCCCACCCCCCCACACGCACACACACGCGCACGCACACAAACACTGACTCCGCGTTTGGCAGTGATGCACGCATTTGACATCTCTTGGCTGGGGATTTACTCCGGAGGAAAGAACTGTCAGCAAGAGTAATTGATCTCCATCTACATCTATGGGCTTGTTTTTCCTCCGTGTTTCTCGGGCGTCGTTCAGAACATCTTGTGATAAGTGCTTCAGATTAAAGCCCGAGGAGCTGTTGTGAATTACAGAAAATCGTTCAGATGACGGACGCGGGGAGGCTGTAAATCTCCCTCCGCAGCGCGACTCTGAGCCCTTGGAATATTCTCACGGAGGTGTTGGTACGGGGGGGGGGAAAAAAAAAAGAAAAAAAAAGAAGCAGAAATCTTGTTTTCAGTTTGCCTGTGTACTGCGGGGCGGCTGCTGCGCATGTTCTGCTTTAAATTGGGGATTTTTCATTCAGAGGTGGGCATCTGAGCATCCCGAATTTGTGATGCCCGGGCAGTGAGGTCTACGGTGGGATTTCATTCTGGTCTGCCCTCCTCTTCACCCCCTCTCCCCTCTCCCCTCCCGCCCTGCACGGCAGCATGGCTCCAACCCGGAGGGACTGCAGCGGCTGGGAGATGTTCCTCCCAGCGGGACGCCTGCTCCTCTTCGCGTTGCTGTTTCACCCCGGCGCGGCAAAGGTGTGCAACGACCGCACCAAACACGAACAGGACAACAGCTGGTTCCTCAAGAAGGAGGAAGCGTTGAACATCATGGTGCTGATGCCAATGAACGAGTCGGCCCTGATGAGCAGCATCAGCCAGGGAATCGAACCGGCGGTTCAGCTGGCCATCGAGCACATCAACGACTCCGGGGAGTACCCGTTTTCACTCATCACCAAAATCTATGACACTGAGGTGAGCGTGCGTGCGTGCGTGCGTGTGTGTGAGTGCACACCCTCGCAGCGCTGTGCTGTGGGTGTGCGTGCGGGTGTGGGCGTGTGTGTGTGTGTGTGTGTGGGTGTGTGTGTGCGTGTGTGTGCGTGTGTGTCCAAACGGCGGATACGCTGCTTCTTGTTGTGTTTGGAGTCCTTGCCTTCCTGGTTTTGGTGCCTGTGTTCCCATTGCACCAAAGTGATTGAGAGTACAGTATAGGGTTATAATGCCATCGCTGATGTCACCATCAGCCACTGCATCATCCTGCCACTCTTGAGTCACATGCTCTGGTGTACACATTTCTTTAGTTGCCACAATCTTAGGATGTCATTCACCAAACTGGCTTTCAGTCAAACGCTGCGCTCTCTCTCTTTCTCTCTTTCTCTCTTTCTCTCTGTCTCTCTATGTATGTATTTTTCTTTTTGCAAACGTCACTTTCTACGCTGCTTTTTCAGTCACGAATCAGTGCATCTTCCTGAAGATTAAAGAGACGCTTCTTATCGCGCCTGAAGATGGCGGTAATCGGATGCGCGATGCGTCCCTCTTTAAACGGAGGCAAATCTCGCTGCATCTCTCAGCCCTGCACAGTGTCGGTTCTGGCATTAGAGCCACCGTGGACGAGCCCCCCCCCCCCCCAATATAAGATGAATTTTGAATTTTATTGTCAAGTGTTGTTAAACTAAACGTGTCACACTGAATTCCTCAAAGTGTCAGCTCAGTGGAATGTGGGGGGAAAAAAAAAAAAAAAAAGTTAATATAAATGTTGTTTTTTTTATTGCAGTTCACACAATCATCAGGCGTGGTGTGTAATTTCCAACACAGATTTTGTTTTAGTGAGATCCATTTCATAGTTATTAGTTTTACATTTCTATAGTGTTTGTTTCTCTAAACTACTCTTAGTTCTCTCCATCAGGTCCTTCCTCCACCTGTTGTTTATGTTCCCTACCCCCGCCCCCCCACTCCACTATCCTTGCACTTTCTTCCTCTACCTAAATGTCTCAACTTTTATTTATGCACATTAACAAACCTTAAAAGAAAAATATGAAAGCAAAAATTCTGATAAAAAAAATTATTAGGGGGATATTAATTGACACCATTGCAGCAGACAACATCTAGTAACCCCTGTTGGAGAGCTTAGTGGTTCTCTGCATTTAATTTTTGTTACTTTCCAACAGTTGATCGGAATTTCTGTAATCTGTTTCACCTTTAAATCTCCATCCAAAATTATGTGAAACAAGTCTGTTCTATACAGCCTCAGTGCATATGATAAATTGGGATGACATGAAAATGTACTAACAAAAAAACGTACATAATTTCTAAACGAACCATGTTTAAGATGCACTGATACATCAAATATTTTATATGTGCACTATACCTGTGCAGATGTTATGATCATATATTTAAATCCATCGGAAGCACATGTCATTTTGCTTGTCAAACAAACATTTATATGGAATTGTTTGCATAATTAAAAGGTCTTAAACACAGAGTTTTGTGAATTTTGCAACAGTATTAGAATACAGAAGAACAACTTTAAACTTTCTTTTTTTCAAGGATTCTGATCTTGAGTGATCACCATTGGAAGCAAATAAAATGACAGCATTTAAGACACAGTTAGCTTTATTAAAATGGCATACTTGACAAAAATACCATATGTCCCATGACACATGTCATTAAAATCTCAAAAGTAGGCACATAAACACTGATGTACTTCAATCAGTCCACTTTATACAGAAAAACTTTTGTTTACAGATTAAACCACACACGTACACACACGCGCACACCCCCGCGCACGCCCACACACACACACACACACACACACACACAATGGGATAGTTAACATGTAGCTAACCACTTTTTCACTTAGCAACAAATCCTCACTCAAGAGTTTTCCACTTATTGTAACCTGGTTGTGTGGTGTGTTCACTGATAAAATTTTTTTTTTTTTAAAAACTAACAAAAAACAAAACAAAAAAAGAATGAAGCTTCCAAAATGCAAGTTAACTTTAAGAGCTGATTAAAACGAAAGTCGGGCAACCCATGAGTTTTTCTTTGCTCCTTTACGTACAAGTTGTTCTCAGTAGGATCAGGTAATTCATGTTCCCTGCAGGCCACATATTTACCATGTTTGCCAATTTAACAGACTGTCTTTATACAAGGAAATGAGAAACTGACTAAGCCATGGGTGTCCAGCTCAAGTCCTTAAGGTCCAGTGTCCTGCCGGTTTTAGACATGTTTCTGCTCCAACTCAGCAGATTGAAATGGTCAAACTAACTCCTCAGCATGTCAGTTATGCAGAGGCCTGCTAATGAGCCATCATTTGATCCAGAGAAGTAAAATATGCAGAATACCGGCCCTCGAGGTCTGACTTTTGACACTACTGAAATAAGCTAACCAATGTACTGTCTCAGATTTGCATAAGGTTGCAGATCAATTACAGATACAACGAGGTTCATCAATAAGTTGGTCGTGACTGTTTTTTGCTTTTTCTGTCAAACATACTCTTGTATGTGCACAGGTGTGCTTGTTGTGTGAAACAGACACATAAAGCTCTGTTGACCAGGGTAAGCCCTCAGAGGCGACACGCTTAGAAACCAAAGGATTAATATGTTAAGTGAGGTATGATTTTCCTCCTCCAATCCCCTGGAGAGAAAGATGAGCTGGAAGCAAGAGGTTAGTGGGCCACCCTCACATCCGCTTGCTGGGAATGCCAGTGTTCTCTAATACTGCCAATCAGGGACAACTTATGAGATTGTACTCCTTTGTTATGTATAATGTTGCCGTGAAAGGGTGCACACGGTTGCAGTGTTTAATTTAGACTGCTGATCAAGTTTTTGAGCAACTCTAACGTAAAAGAAAATAAATATTCGCCACCATATCTATTCTGTTTTTAGAGGTAGTGCTTTTAACGATTTGCCATCTATGTTTTCAATAAATATTTGCTTCTAAATCATTTTTGACTAAAACCTGATTAAATGTTGTTAGACCATTTCCTTACACACACACACACACACGCACGCCCGCACGCATACACATGCCCACAAACATACATAGTTTTCTGCATACCACATGCTTATGTCAGAAAACAATACATGCATGAGTGCATTTGTTGCTGCTAGCAGCAGGCCAAGTGTGTGCCCATGTGATGTTTGTACATGTATGAGTGTCTACGATGTGGGCACTGGGATTTAGCTTGGCAGATGTAAGTAATCAGTCCCTGAGCAGAGGCTTTTTATCCCTTTATCCCCTGTCAGTGGAGCCATCGGTAGACTGAGCAGGCCCAGTCCATTTCCCCTGGTGGTGTGGAATTGGGTGGTGGTGCTAGTGATGCTGATAGAGAGGCACTCTGGGGTTGTTCGGTAGTGAAAGGCCTGAGAGCAGAAGGTTAGTTAGAGCAGGGAGGAGGCCTAAAGTACCGCAGAGGAAAATGGGCTGTAGATAAGCATCTCGGAGATAGTGTCAAACTGTTGTGATCAGCCTACGCGTCGTTTCTCAGATGTTCCAGTAATTTAGGCATTTTAGACTCAAAGCTCGACTGATAATGCATATTTTGGTTTAAAAGCAGACTGTTTTTTGGGGGAAAGACAAGAAGCAAAAAGGATTATATCAACTGAGAGGCTTAGCAGTGAGGCACAGGTTGGTCCTCTGTTGCAACTCTAGATGAGTGAGCTTGGGTTTTAGTGTAACCAAGGACTGATACTGAAGCTCTGTGGGCTTAGAGAATCAAAGCTTTGGAGGGACAGGAAGCACTGGAAGAAGATGGAAGAGAGACTTTGGGTGTTCAGTGGGTGCTAGGCTAGTTCACCAGCTTATGGGATGAGTGATAGGACTTTGATATTGCTCTGTGGGACAAAAAATCACCTTATTAGGAAAGAGATAAAGTGCTCAGAAACGCTTTCATATGTTATCACCTTATAACTGCAAACATTGGATTTTACTTAGAATTGATGTTAAATAACCACACAAAGTGGTGAATTAGATAGAAAACAAAATATAGTTTTCATAACATTTAAACTTTGCATTGTGAAAAATATGACAACCGCCTGCACATTGACTCCTCTCAATATACCCGCCATTGGAACAAACTGCTTTGAGAAACAGAGTTAAACTAATTTGATCAGGTATCAGAAATGCACAGATTAATCAGAGAAGCATCCAAAATGCCCATGGTAACAACTGAAGGAAATTCAGAGAATCCCAGCTCAGGTGTGAGAATGTCTCCAGAAAAACTATTAATCATGTGCTCCATTTTTTATTTATTTATTTTTTTTATGGAAGACAAAGCAATTAAAAAAAGCCAAAGGAAAGCACAATAGCTCCTGTTCAAAGTTTGCATTAAGCCAAGTAGTGGGACACAGCAAATGCAGAAGATGGTGTTGTCATCAGATGAGCCAAGAATTAGCTTTTAAGTACATGGCTCAGACGAGCCCCAGACCTCTATCCCACTTAGAATCTGTGAAAACACCTAAAAAATGTGTTTTTTCAGATTATCTCCATTCAGTCTGAATGCTGTTATAGTTTGGAAAGAAGTTTGAGTCTCTAGTCTCTAGATTTGCAAATACAGACGTACTTCCAGTGACGTGCAGCTGTAAAAGTCATAAAATGTGGTGAAACTATGGAGAGAACGCAGATCTTTATCATTCTTCTGATTTTTATTTGTGAAACATCTTAAAACGCAAATCATTTTCTTTCAAATTCACAAGTAAGCACTTCTTTCTGTTGGCCCGTCAACTAAAATCCCAGTAAGATGCACAAAAATGATGGAACATAAAAACGTTTATGGCAAAATAATATTTCAGCAAACTGCTGTAACTGCTACGTGTTGGAAGAAATCTTATATTCAGCCAGAAAATCCTATCATACAAGTTTCCTCTCATTGACATTAAGGTTTTAACTTCAACTATTAAATAGACTTTGTAGATTGTGAAACTCTGTGACTAAAAGAAATTGTTATATTTCATTACAATGTTATAAAACTAAGACACAAAGTGGGTTTAAGAATGTTGAGATGGATTTGATAGGCCCATAAGACTAATTGTCTCCTTGAGGCTTTTGATTAAAAAAAAGTCATTTTAATTAAATGATTTGAGCTAAAAGCCAAATCAAAGTAAAAGCAAACACTCAAAGGTTTGCTTGATTATAAAAGCAGGAGAAAAAAAAAAATCCTTGTTCATGATCGGTTCAAATCTGACAATTTTTTTCCCCCCGTTCATTTTGCAATAATGAAGTGAATAACAACAATAACACTGTGGTCCCTTTGCAGTTAAATACATTTTCTACTATAATAACATACCTTTCTTAGGCAATTTGGAACAATCATCACATGCAAAATTTTAGATTTTCTCCTCATTTAAGCAGCTTCATGAAATTTAAATTAAAAAACAGGGATTTTCACAGTCTTCCAATTACCTTTTACTTTCCACGTTTGATGATTATAATCTCGTCTGAGACAACAAGAAAATCAATGTAATCTCAAAATTTCACTCCCGTGAGCACTTTAACAGCGCTTCTCCATTTTGTAGAAGGGCTTGTGGGCTCAATTGGAGTTCTTAAGGGAATTGGACTTTTTTTTAGCTCTCATGTTCCTGAAGTTCTAGCTTGTCAAAGAAGAGTGATCTCATGCATCTTTTAAAGGCAAATCAATAAAACCTCAAAGACACTCGTTCTATAAGCGGGGGATGCATCTCCTGCTCATGTGTGCTCCACCAGATGCCTTTACAGCATGTATGTATTTATAGTATATGTCTGGATACAATGGACCCCTGAGACTGTGATGGTGGTGACCTATGTTCAGAGATACTGTGGGCAGATCTAAGCTGCCCACTCTGCTCCTCCTCAAAGGGCTAGATGCGACATGTCATGTTTGTGCACATGTTGGCAAGCCTGAAACCTCTGTACAGTACACTTGTTCACAGGAGGCTGAACACCCCCCTGAGCATATGTAAGGCTTTCTGTCATTTTGTCAGAAGAAGTTAGGTTTTTAATGAAAAGGCATTACCATAATCGAGGTCACTGTGCTGCTAAACATAGGTCTCAAGTCAAACCAAGCCAGTTCAGAGTTGTTGGCCCTCTTGTGGCTGTGAAGAAACTGCTGTGGCAAAGTGTTGCAAAGCCGTTTACTTTCGCGGAAAGCGCGTCGCAAAGTAACCTTTGGATGAACTTGCTGATTCAATCAATTCAATTCAATTCAACCTCGGAGCCATCGCATAAAAGGATCTGACGGACTCAAACAAAGCAGCATCGTCTATGTCAGGGCTTGATATTGCATGTTATCTGCATATCTGACATCTCCTTAGTGCTGCGTCATGACCCAGAAGGATCAGCGAAGATCGCCCGCCACCACTCTCAGAGGAGTTTGAACGTTCTGGGATAGTAGGAGACAGCAGCGTGTCACAGCTAGGGTTCTCTCAAGGCATACGGATAGTGCTGAGCTTGACTGTAGCTGCTGACCCAACACAGATAGTAGGGATCAATGTGGAGCTGCCTTTCTCATAGAATGAGCAGGATCTCAGGGGAGAATCAGAGAGTGGAGAGAGAGTAGCGAGAGAGAGATGTGTAGGGCTATTAGATGGAAATCCCGAAATAGGGTTATGTTATCTTCAGCCTAGGAAAGAGGAAATGACCAACCTCCTAATTCTTATTGGCTCATAATGTAATACCATCTGCATTGTTTCTCTGGGGCTAAAGAGTTTAATGGCTGTTTGAAAAAAAAAGGTATTGCTCCACGTGATCAAGTATGTGCAAAAGCTTTTGAGATCTAATGCTTTGTGCTTTAGCCCTCTGCAAAAGTATTCATAGCCCTTGAACATTACATTTTATTATTTTCCAAACAAAAGTTTCCCAAAAGTTTTGTAGGGATCCGATGTGAAAGACCAACACAAACTTGTGCATGAATACAAAGTGGACGGGGGAAATGATAAAACCTTTTGATACATAATCAAAGGGTTTTACAAATGAACGTCCGAATTGTGAGACGTGTATCTGGATTCACCTCCACAGTGTCAGTACTTTGTAGAAGGACCTTTGGGTTGCATCTCTACCAGCTTTGTACATTAACTCCACTTTTTTTGTCTTTATTTACGGATTATATTGAGCTTTATATCACTGGATGGAGAACAAACTGAATCCGTAGCAAATTCAGCTTGACTTAAGTCTGACTTTGACTTGGGCCATGTTAAAACATGTATTTGGTTTGATCTAAACTATTACATTAGATCCGACTACCTTTTGCTTCCTCGGTCAGATTTACTTCCAGAACTTTTATTTAGCTCCACCTTTTTTCCCATTAACTCTGGCAGACTTCCCTGGATTGCTGAAGAGAACACCATCATGTTTTATCGTGGAATGAAACTCTGACCAGGGCATATAACCAACCCTGCTTTAAATGTCTGCACAACTTTCTGTGTGTCTTGATTTTAATGATGCTGTTTGTTCTCCAGTGTTCTTTAACAAACCTCTAAGGCCTTCGTAGAACAACCATATACATACAGTGGAATTGAATTGAATGCAGGTAAACGTTCTAATTAGGCGACTTCTGAAAGCAATTGGTTGCACTGGATTTTGATTAGAAGTACAAGCGAAAAGGAGGCTTAACGCAAAAGCAGACAACACTGTGAAAACCATGTTTAATTTCCCTTTTCCCATCAACATTGTGAGCTACATTAATTCTCACAAAACTGAGGTTTGTGGTTGTAAAGTCTGATGAAAATCATTGCTTTTTGTAAATGCAATTTCTAATATAAAAAAAAAAAAGCATGTCTGGCTTTGCACTGCAATAAAGTTTACTAATTGTGAGCAGTAATTGCTGACCTTTGGCTGAGTCAGGGCCGCCAGCGGCCTGAAGGGCTTGAGCGAGATGACTGAGCCCTTGTGATAAAAGTCTTTTATAAGCCCTGAAGCTGGCTTTACAACAGATACTGTGACACACACATAATTGAAACACACAGACAGGCGGGCCGCACATACACTCGCACATATGGTTATGACTGTTCTCAAGTGGCTTCCCTGTAGCAATGCCTAAAGCCAGGATATTGTACCTATTTAAGCAGTTATGTGTGAATTTTTGTTAAGCTCCAGTAGAAACGGACTCACTGCCTCATCACGTCCTGCCACACTGTATCAGTGCCTCGGATCTATGCTTTGCTTCATAATGGGAGTGGTGAAAAACCAAAACCTCTCTAAAATACAACTTTTACTCTTATCACAACAGAGCGATCAGAAAATGACTTACTTTTGGACATGGAGTTTTAGGGCTACATTTTAATTTTAAAAAGGTCCAGCTGGGAATGATTTACACTGTGTCTGACTTTAGATTCGCTGTCTTATCACAATCTCGCTTATTTAATGTGAGCTTGACATTATTTGCAATGTATATATACATGCTGATGTCCCCAAGAGCCTGGGCAAGTACTCGCAATAAAGACAACAGGTAAATTTAATCCAAAACCACAGTAACCAGCTGCTGTGTTTGTTGCTTGCAAAGCCGTTGAAATGTGCACACAGCAGGTAGGAGAAGAATGGGAGATATTCTTTGAGTGGATGTGTAGGTGGAGGCACTTTGGAGAATATCTCAGCAGTTGGTAAATGTGATTCTTCAAGATGGACTGAATCATCCCACACTGACATTGTTGAACATTAAGGCAATTACTCTGAAGCATTTCGCTAAAAAGTAGAATAAGAAGGATGCTGCTGTTGACGGTGCCATTGTTACCCATTTGATTCTTTTTTATCTTTTCCTGCTACTGATCTTCAAAGGCTTTTTTGTTTTTACATTTATTTATTTAGCTCATAACTAAATAGCTGGGGTATATCCAATCTCATTCTTGGTGTGATCTGTGTTAAATGATTAACTCTGGTATTTTATTAATTGAACGTCAGTTTCAAATTTTTAATACAAAAACATAATTGTGCTTTTCTTTGTTTCAACCATTTTGACCTCTGGCTTTTCCTCGAACAGTTCTGTAAAGCTGCAGCAAATCAACTGAGACATTCGTGAGAAAGTCACATGGATTTCATAATGTGGCATGATTTTCAATGGTTGTGGAGACAACTCAAGTAAACAATCTGAGTTGTGCAGCATCAGTTTGACCCATCTAACATAGCCCACATTAAGCTGAACTGGAAGCCGTCAATCACATCCAAACTTCATAGTCTCAAACCTCAGAGTTACAGTGAGCCCTAGGCTTCCTTTTTATCCTTTTATCGCCATCATTCCAATAAACTTGAGTTGTGAAAAGGAAGAAAGAGGGAAGTTGTTCCTAAGCATTGTTTTATCTAAGGTGTGTTATGTATACTCGGGAATCCTGGAGGAGCTTGATATAAAACTGATTTGAAGGTTATTATTATTTCCTAAAGGTTCTTTAAATTTTACAAACAAGCCTAATCAGAACACATTCATTATTCTATTGTATTTAAAAGGCACCTTTTAAAAAATTAAAAAAAAGAAAAATAGCTTTTCATAAAATCTTTCTATTGAAATTAATTCTTCATAATTTGAATCAGTTGACACAAATGACCATTTTTAAGGAAATTGGATGTGCAAATTAGCAGATATGTAAATGTCATTGTAAAATCACCCATGTCTGTTGGTGTGTGTTCTTCATATTTTATCTTTAAAAAAAAAACTCATTGTGATGCATAATGACTCCAGAAGATGGCAAATCAGGCATCTGGCTGTCATTAGCATTAAACAAATAGTTACACTCTGCCTGTACTACAGTACTCAGAGGGACAATCACTGCGAAATCACCCAGGAGATACAAACAGGTTGGTAGGATGGATGATGAGCTCTGGAAGGAGGGGATAATGGTTGCTATAAGAGAGAAAGCGTGCTCTGCGAGCGCCAAGAGATGGAGGTGAAATAAGATATACTACTTTAGAAAACCTGGGGTATGAAGAAAAACACCCAAGTTGTTCGGTGAAAATGAAATGGAAAATGTAGAAGAATTTGGCCGTTGCAACTTTGAGTGTGATGTTAAGCCTGTCTGTCTGCCTGCTTCTGCTTGTGCATCTATAAAGTTGCCATTGATTCCCAGCCAAACTATTAGTGCTGACAATTAACACACCAAATGCTTATCTGCTTTTGCAGCCCCTTTGACTGCAAGTTCCTCCAAAGCAAACAGACAAAAAAAAAAAAAAAAAAAAAAAAAAGGTAAAAATTATTCAACCAAATTTTTTGTAATTTGGGGGTTTTTTTATTTGATGGTTTTTTTTTTTGTTATATTTGTTTTTTAAGCCAGAAGATGATGAGGTGTTTGTGTGGTCATGGTTACTAACCTCAAGAGAAATGTCCTACAGGAAAATTTCCATCACTACTTTGTTTTGTGTGACTGGATGAAGTGAAGAGGCTGAAGAGACTAAAATATTTAGCTCCTCTTTTTACTACTATTTACTGTTTAAACCTTTCAATGCAAAACTGCAACTTTGTCCATGTGTTTTTCTTTTTTTTTTTTTTTTAATTATTTGCACCACTTAAAAACTGTACATTTTGTCTCGTTACAATGACAACAATGGGCTTTACTAGTGTTTTGCATAATAGAACAACACAAAATAAGACATACTTGTGTTATACAGTACCTTTGTTTTGATTTTGGCTTTACCTCATTTACTCTGAGATTCTTAACTGACATCAGTTGCAACAAATTGACCTCTCAAGTTGTCTAGTTAGTATTTTAAGTCCTATTATGTTGTGGATGCAAATGTTTCTACATTTGAAAACTTAAAATATGTCATACAACTATAGCCTCCAACCATTCTACTTCTCCAATATTCCATCCATTATCTTCCGCTTATCTGAAGATAACTTATAAACCTCTCTTTCCACTTCATAACAGTTCACCGTTTTGTCTTGATTTAACCAGTGAAATCCCAGAAACAGATTGGTTATAATAAGACAAACACACACGCACCCAAGTAGATGCCACATTTGCCTCTCTGGCTTGCTGTTCTCCTGTAAATGGATAGAAATGAACGGATTACGGTGGGCTGGGTGTGCTGCAGTCATTAGAGATTGGACGAAAACTCTCTGCATGTTCCTGTCTGTCAGGCTCAAGGGGACATAGCACAGATCAGTAAGCACAGAGAGTGTGTCCTTTCTGCTCCTGTAATTACATTAAAGCTCGTATAATTCTTTGCCATAATAAAACAAAAGCAAAGAGCTGTCACCTGCATTGTGTGCGCGTGCGAAGACAAGTTTGCGATACATTCTTGAGTGTCATCCTAAACAGATTTTTGTTTGGCTTTTGGCATCCTAAAGGGATTTTTGTTTGGATTTTGTTTTGTAAAATACCTGCGTATGTTTTTGGGAGGTCGTTTTCTGGATCCTGGCAGCAGACTATGTGCATGTCTGTAACGTGTGTGTTCGGTTTTAAGGGGTCAGAGGCGTTTAGTGCTCATTCCCTGGGGCAGCTTGGTTGTTATGGTCACAGCTGGGATGTATAGAGGGCTCAGGCAGGTGTCAAAGAAGAGTAATGGTCGCTCTTTCCTCTTTGCTCTTTTTCTCGCCACGACATCAATACACTTCTGAAATCTTCCTTAATACACGCCAAGTCACACACAGAGAAACTTAGCTGCAGCTACACTTATACATAAACACAGACATCTATGTGTATTTGACTTTGTACAAATGCATATGCACTATAAAGTCAATGATAGAAAGGGGCGACACAATCCTTCAGGCAATATGATTTGTTTGAACTCAGTTGAAAAACATCAAATGTGTTTGTGATTGCTCAGGTGAGAAGAAATATTTTTTTTTTAGAATGTCAGTTTGGTTTTTGTGATAGTCCTTTTGCGCAAAGCATTTTTCTGCATTAATTGAATACATAATCCGAGATGGAATGGGTGTGATACAATCTGTTGTCGGTGCAATCAGACACACATCAGGCTGTTGTCCATTTGCTGTGTCCTTGTGGCAGATATCATTTCCTCGGGCCTGTCTATGAGGCCTTGTTAGCGGAAATCAGTTGCTCAGGCCATTGTGTGCTAAGAGCGATGATAACCCACAGGAGGTTCCCAGATGTAACCGGATCCATAATGAGTCATATTCCCTAAATGCCATTGCATACAGTAGTAATGGCATTCTATACTGAACACATTTGTCATGCCTATCTAAACTAGGCAATCAGGCCACATACAATAGAAAAAAGCTGCGCAAAGACGATAAGGGATCATTTCCACCAAAGCTCTGTCCTCAGTGACTCAGCTCTAAGCTTTGCACATGTGTATGTCTCTACTTATGTCTGTCTGCGTGGGTGTCTGCGTGTGCGTGTGTGTGTGTCTTCATGGATGGATAGCTGGATAAATGAACAGCAGTACAGATTAAATTGTTCTATCTTATGTCGTATCAGTGGAATTGTGTTCTGTCAGAGCACTTTGCTTTGAGCAGTTCCAGCTATTTGGAAAATAAAATCCCAATCCACAGCTCCAAACACACACACACGCATACACATCACTGCTCAAAGAAATAACCAGACTGTAAAGATATTGCTCTCAACTTCTCTGCGCATTAAAATGAACTGATTTCAGTTCTCTGGTTAATGCACTGTCAAACAAACAAGAGAGTATGGGCAGAACACAGTGGATACACCAACTAAGCTTGTGTCATAAGGCCCTGATTAAAAAGATCTGACTGAACTGACGTTGTTAGTCAAGAGCCTTTTCTGCAAAGAGAAGAAATAGTCCGAGGTCTGTGGTCTCATTTAGCTCTGAAAAAAAACATTGGAAACTGCTTCAAAATATCCCCTTTATTTGCAGTAATGCGGTGTTTTTTCGATGATTAATTGACACAAAGAAAACCAGATCATCATCTTTTTTTTTTTGTTCGTTTTTTTTTAGCTGCATTGATGATCGCTTAGGGAGTTCGGACATCTGAACTTCGTAAAAGAATGCTGATTAAAGTCATAGATGTCATAATTTCCACCAGTCTTTTACATTTTTTCAGGTTCAGGTGGTCAAATATTTACCCTATCGACTACAATTAACTGAGGTTACCTGAATGCGATTGCTATAATGCATGTAGACCTGCATGTTTCAGGGAAAATTTGCAGTTGTCTTCATTTTTGGGGGTCTTCATTTTTTTCCCCAAAAAATGAAGACATTTTTCCCAAACCATTCTCCAGATTGCGCTTCTGTGTCTGTGCGTGCAATACTATATATGTTGTGTGGGTCTCCTCTGAGGATTCATTGAGAATAACCATACAAATACGTACAGTTAAGATCAAAATTATTCATACCCTTGGCAGATTTAGTTGAAAACAATCTTTCAATTTAATTACATTTTTCTTCTGGGTAGATGTAATGTTAACGAGAGTAAAAGAAACGTCAAAAAAAGTAGAAAGTAATTTTAAAAGGCCATTTTAATTAAAAATGGACACAAAATCAGATGTTTGTTTTTTAATAAGAAATCTTTACTTTTTTCTGAATATTCTGTTGAGAAACTCCTCTCTCATTTCCTTCAAAATGTGTTCAGATTTTCTACAAACTTCTGAGCTTAATAAAAAAAATATCTTCTGGCTATACGCAAATATGTTTATTATTATTATTATTACTTTAGCAAATCTAATCTGTTTTTATTCATTTTTCCCTTATTTGTTTAGATGAAGTTAGATTCACTTACAGCTGAGCCAGTCTTGTTCTGACCACTGCAAAATTTTCACAGTATTCTTGTTTGACTACCTGTCAACATGGATGTGTAATGGTACACTTGGAAATACAATCCTTTTGACATATACAGGAGTAGGATGATCAGGTCAGCCTAAGTTCACAATACTCTTACAATAATATTCCCTGATGCTCATTTAGAGTGTGTTAATGAACTGGAACAATTCCCTAAAATTTGTTCAGATTTATTAGATCTATTTATTTTTCTCATTGCTCACTGATCTCATTTGACAAGTACAAATCATGGAAGTGTTTGACTTATTTTCTGCTTAAATTAGATGCAATTCAGGTAATTTTGTTATAGTTTCTAAAAGAAAAAAAGTGCCGTAGTATTCCTTTCCAAAGGAGACATGTAAATTTGAACAAAACAGATGCATGCCAACATATTGTGACTCACAATTTCAGGATAGACATCCTCATTTTCAGTTTCTCCAGCTGTCTTGTGCTCAAGCGAAAAAACTGCTGGACTTCTTTATTTTCCAGAAAATTGTCATATGTTTTCTTAGCGCTTGCATCTGTTTTAATTATATGCAGGATGCAATCAATGTTAGATGTCTACTTATGGAATACTTGATACCAAATGTTTTTTGGAGGTACATTGGATATACAATGTACCATTATTTCCTCTGAAGTAGCTTCCATAATATGTAGTAGTAAAGTTTCTATTTAATATATAATTGCATTCAAAACCATTTAAAGGCACTGTCAGAAGTTTTAACAATGAAATACTGCGATTCTAATGGGATATTATTTTGTGGATCTAATTGAAAAGAGCTGTGAGGCAGAAAATTCCCTGCATAACAACAGCTTTAGCCGTCATCAAGACAGACTTGTTTTGACAGACCTTTCTTACATTATATATTAAGATCTCAAGCATCACAACGAGATAATAGAAATGCGTAATTTTCATTTTCTCAATCATACACGTCGCAATAAAATCTGTTCCCCATGGACAGACGTATAAAGACATTTGGGAGGGGAGATTTTGACGTCAAATGTGAAGTTGATATATATTTAGTATTCCAGGGCTTGTAAAAAATAGCTAAGCTATTTATTGCCAGTTAATGTCAGCCAGTTTTCTTATGATTTTATCATCAAGAGCAGGAGGAGAGCCTGTGTTAATCATGATTTTGAGATTTATCCAAGAACAGTTAATGCCACCCTTCTGCTTCGGCTCAAACAAGCAAATCATCAAGCAGTCCAGCTTTAAGTCCAGTTTAGACATATTTCACCAATAAAATGAGTAAGCTGGAACCAACCCAACCATTGACAGTTTGAAAAGAAAAACAAAAACATTTTGAATAAAACAGGAGTATATATTTTATTTGAGCCATAACCTGAAGGAAAAAATCAAATCTAGCAAAAACGTTTTAAAGTAAGTCACATTTTAAGTAGCGATTAAACAGTGTTCTATTTTTACGTTCTCTTTCAGGCTATGTTTCATGGGCACAGTGGGAATGCACTCCTGGGGTTTTTTACCACTGCTGCCAAGAAGCATTGGCCGTCAATATCGCAGCCTGCCATCTTTTATGAGCTGCTTTCATTTCGTTTGAAATCCCAACGAAAAGCCCATCTGGGCTCAATTTTGTTTAACATATTCTGCCCGTTTAGAACGATTCAAAATGGATAAAGCAGTTGAACTCTCGTGTTAAGTCGTGTAAGCACGACCTTTAGGAGATGACTCCCATTTTAGAGTATTGCAAGAACATCCTTCCTGTGCACTACTTCTGCTTTTGATATTCTAATCATTATTGGGCTTTAGCAAGTTCACCCAGCCCCAGTAACATGTGAGGAATGAAGAGGGACTGGATTGATGACACATCAAATTGTGTTAAGGAAGGATGTCTATCATGTTAGTCTAATTAAAAGCAGTTGGCTAGTCCGTAAGATTTAATTATTCCATGTAAAGCACATCATTCCTGAGGCCCCTGGGAAATGTAATTGTATGTGAGGACTTGCATGCAAGTCCTTACATCATGTTGTATGAAAGAATTCATACCACATGAATTTTTCCATGTGTTGCTATGTGAAAGCTACAAACTTCAGTGTGCTTCATTGTTTTATTTGTGTTGGTCTATGTGATTGGTGGAGACAGTGAAGATGATTAAACTCCATAGGAATTTGATCTATTTCATAGAGAGGAATGTGCATCTTTAAAAATACATGATAGACCTATAAGCATACTTCCACAACAAAATACTTCAAATGATTTTAGTTTTTTTAAAATCGTTTTTATTCATAAACACTTGAATAAATATGCACTATTGTAGTGCATATTTGTGCACTACAATAGTGTGCCATTTCCTTCCTAAAAATGAAGGAAATGGCACATATTCTGTATGTTTGAGCTTCAATAAAGAAAAATAAACAAGAACACACACACACACATATATATAGATATTTTATTATTTTTTTTTTTTTTCAAATACTATTATTTTGGTCAGTAGTAAAACAATCTTTCAATTTCCAAAATAATTAGAATTTTTTTCATTTTCTAAGATTTAAAATGTGGAACTGACTGGAAATTTTGTTTACTTTTTAAGGGAATAAGACAGACGACGCAGTTGGAGCCAATTTCTGGACCTGTGGATACATTATACCACTATAATCGCTTGAACTGGTCAATGTAAATGTTTAAGATATTTTTTGAAACGAGACTGTGCCCATATTTGTGAAAAAAAGCACATTTTAATATGTAGACAACCCAAGCTATGCATGGATGCAACATGTGCAGCTGTTGGCAAAATTGTCTCTCATCAGCAGTTTCCTCCGACTTGCACCTTGTATGATCTGCAGAATTTGAACTGATTGAATGCTACCGGTAGCTTTTTGATTTTTCTCCACTACCTGTGATGCTGACACTCCTCTTGAAAGACAGAGACGGCTTTGGTTTGTCCCACTGTTTTAGTGATAGCTGAGAGTCCTCTCTGTTTAGAAGCCACATTTTAAAGTTGCATTGCATGTGGTCAGCTTTAAAGCCACGCTGTACTCATTTGCTGGTGAAGGCTGTATCTGGATGTTTTCAGTAGATATGTACCATCCACTTCTACTAAAAATTCACTAAAATTTGCTGTTGTAATGCAAGAATATATAAAGAACTTCAAGCGATATATTCTTCCTCAAAATGTTCTAGTTCCTCTACTTTTATTCAGGTCTTAATCCTGTTCTGATGGAATTGTGTACAGGCGACTGATGCTGACATCAGATTAAGTTTTGCACCTGACAGGGGACAGGAATGAAGGTCTGCCAAAATGTGATGTTCTCTGTGTTGTGGCTGAGAATAGAGTGCGTTGCAGTAAAGCCTAACAATCCAAATGCTAATTTTAAACATCGACTCCCTGCCGGGGATTTTACCTCCCTTTTACAGACTCTTTAAAAGCCAAGTCCAACTTCTGTGCACCCTGTGCTGCGGTTCATGTTACAGTAATTACTACACTTATTAGTATTCCTGTTTGAACATAGCAATTAGTATAGCCATTAAAACCACGAGGATCTCCTTGGAGAAACAAAATAGATAAGAAAACAGGAATATTTGTTTATCACACTCTGATGCATCAGTGGGATTTCACTTTTTTTGGCTGTGGCAGAAACATGTAAATGCTACTTAAAGAGGACATCAATTAGTGAACGTTGAACACACGCTGTGCGCTTATTCAAGAGGTTGGTAATTTTGCTAATTGTACGTGCCAGAGTTATCCATTATGGAGGTTGTGAACCGAATTCAAGTGAGCACAGCTACGGAGACAGATGCACATCCACCCTGTTGTTGGAGCTTTAACTCTCGCTCCGTCAACATATGTCGGCACATTTGACTTGACTGGAAAAAGAATCTGTAGAGGGTGGAAGTGAATATTTAAATGTGGGATACTGAACAATTCTCTAATGCAGACGTGCTGCTGGATTATCGTTGAGTAAGTAAACATGTGCGTACGTTGTATTTATGGTATCTCTGCTGTAGGATTTATAAATCAGAATTAAACATGGTCCCTGGTGGTTGCTGGCAGCCTCTCTCTACATAAATATTATCTGTGTGCCCGGACTCTGTGCTGCTCTCTGCTCTGTTGACTCGCTCCTACACACAGGAGAGCTTCTATTGATTTCTAGAAGGCAGACATGCCGGCTTCTTTCACTCACTGGAATCACAAGCAAGGAATGTGCCGTCAACCTTTGGCTCTGTGAACTATCCCTTTTTGTCTGTCTTTTCAGGTTGAAAGTTTACAGTCATTCACCTGAATTTCCTTCTTTTTTTTTTTTTTTTTTTTTACCAGTGGAGTATCCCATTAATCTCTTTCACTGCAAATATGCATAAAACGTGCATTAATAAATAATTTTGGGCCTAACATGACAATGTTAAAGCGATGAGAGCATCAGTGTCAGATCCATCATTCTTCAACCCAGAATGTGTGAAAACAGAGGCAAAGGGGGGAGGTGGGCTTGTGACCGTTTTTCTTTCCTTGATAGAAGCCTAATGTAAATGTCAGCATTGTCTGAAAAAGAAAGGCCTTGTATTTACAACATCGAATGAGCTGTGACAGATGCAAAGAGCGCTAGATACACCAATACGAGAAAATGAAACTGCTGAAACTGGAAAAGAGGACGAGCTAAAAAGCTAAATTCCTCCTTACTACAAAAAATGGTAACTTTTTAAACTTTTGCCACAATACAACGGTCAACAATAATGAGAGACCAACACATGGTTTTGGAATGTGTTTATGGATAAAAATGTGAACAAATTATTTTTAGCCTTCTTGAGGAAACACTTTGCAACATTTGCTGCAGTTATATTGGCAAGTAGTTTGAGTATACATCCCAGACAGCTTGGCACATCTAGAGACTGAAGATGCTGACCAGATTTCTTCACAGAATATCTCAAGCTCAGTCAGAAATGGACAGTATGGACAGGCGCTCCGGGGACTGGAGTATGAGATTCTTTATCTAAACTATTTAAGCTGGACGGACAACATGCGCTCCTGTCTCACGTTTTTCAGTCTGTAGCACATTTTCTATCATTTTCTCCCCCTGGAAAGCTCAATCTATCTTCCAATTAACTGTGGTGAAGAAAAGTGTCCCCACATCATCACTGTGCCATCACCGTGTTTCATCGTAGGCAGGGTGTACTTAGAGTGTTATGCAGTGATTTTTTTCTGCAACTCATATTTTCCAGTTTTATATTTTTTAGAGGTATCAAGAGTAAAACTTGCAAACTGAAATGTGGATTCTTGCTGTGTGGTGCAAAGGTGAAGCAAAGGCCCATACACAGAGGCCTGGGTTCGATTTCTTACCCTGAGAAAATTGCTGCATATCGTACCCCCTCCTCTTGCCACCTCTGTCCTGTCTGGGGACTATCAATACAGGCATCTATTGATAGTCAACAACAAAACAAACATTTTCCTTCCTCTTTATAATAATATCTTACTTACTATCTGTCACCCAAAATCCTCCCAAAATGCAGTGACATGTAATATAGAAGCATAAAAATACTGAAATACTTCTAATAAAGACACTTCATTTCTTTCAATGAGCCTTTATAGCAATCAATAATTCATTATTTTTAACAAACTGTGATTTTATTCCATCCAAAATCCACCAAATTATAGCGGTAGTAGAAAAGGTGTTGACAGAGCTCTTGACTTGTGTTACATCTTCCATCCACCTCAACATAGAGGTGGATCATCAACTAAAATTATGTTAGTTCCTTTTCAATTTATTTCTTCATGAGGGTAATTGAAATATTAACACAGCTTGTTAGGGACCAGAGACTTGGGTGTCTTCAGTGCTCACATCTTTCTCAACCCACCAAGGAAATTATCTCACTTTTAAATACAGACTCTATCTCACACTGCCATGATTAATTCAAGGATTTTTCTAACCGTCTCTGTATATGTTCCCCTACTTGGCAGCAAATGCAAGTAAATTCTTTGGGGTATTTTAAGATTTGCGGCTGATTAAAGTCTCTGACGTGAAGCTTGTTTCTCTGAAACACAAAACAGCTGAAGCATGAGGACGTGGTGATTTGCATAGAAAGCACAGGTAAGGAAGGAGGAAGAGATGTGATGTGAGAAAGGTTTAGGGAAAAGAGGATTTTAGGGAAGGCGGGTGGCTTAGCCCCGACAGCTGGATGTGACTGGTACGAACACAAACTGGCATGTTTACCCCCTTCCCAGCGACGTGAGAGCCGTACCAGAAAAAAGAAAAGTAGTATGCAGTGAGAATCAGACGGAGGCATATCATCTCTGCATCTGTGAGCTGTTTGATCTGAACAGGCACATGGCTTTATGCTCACCTACATGCTGCATCTGCGTGTCACTGTGTGACTTTAATTGCGGAGATATGCCTCTATTCATATTGAATGTGTGGTTGTGTGCAGAGTTTGCCTTGCAGATAGTCATTTGGGTTGGAGAGGGAGTGTGACAAGTGAGCCGGGGCATGTTGAGGGGTATTTCTCAGACGTTTGAGGGGTTGCAGGAGAAAACAGGCCTGAAGAGGATTGGGGTGCTGGGAGGCCATGTGCTGCTGCTGTCACGTTTGGCACGGCAGAGGGGCAAGCGGCAAGAGGGTGAAGAAAACCCCACCTACTTAGAACTGTGGGCATTGGGGGTTGGGTGAACAGTTTTGGAGCTGGTGATTCTTGTTTTTTTTGTTTGTTTGTTTTTGTTTTCTGCAGGCTTTATCAGAAAGAGCAAAATAAAACATGCAGTGATAGATCTGCCACTAACAATCAGACTTCTCGCACCTGACGTTCTCTGTGCCAGAGAACATCAGAAAAACATCCTACTTATTTGGAATGAATGTATTCAGGGACTACAGTGACAGTAACAATCAAGTCTTCATTTTTCTGACACAAATCAGTGGCAAAACGTACCGCCACCTACCTAAAAATAATGGTTTATGTAATAAAAGAGAATAAAAGAGGATTGTTTTTTTTTTTTTCTTTTTACTTTTTTTTTTACTAAAACATCTTTTGGAGAAAAGAGGTGATCCTTTATTTTTTTTTTTTTTTTTTTTTTTTTTTAAAAAAAAATTTTTGAAAAAAAAAAAAATAAAAAAAGGGAAGGGTTTTTTTTTTTATAAAATATGATTTTTAAAA
>CAEGAD010043724.1:0-72175 GCA_903067055.1 Poeciliopsis paucimaculata
AATATAATACATTTTTCTGGTGTTGGTCAGAAAGATGGCAGCACTACTTTTGTTTATTCTTCTGTTGAGATTTTATAAAACTTTTTTTTTTTTTTTTTTTTTTTTTTTAGATAGGCTAGCTAAAGGTGAACTATTACCTATCCTACAAACAGATGTCCAATTATAAAACTGTACTCCGCACTCCTTTGAAAAGCAGAAGTGGAGCCTTGTACGCAGCCAGCAAGAATGCATCAAGTGGTTTTTGAACGGGTAGTCAACAACAAAATGTGTCTTTTCCAGCAGCCATTGTACAGGGCATAAAGAGGTAAAAATCCGCTATTCAAACATCTTGGAGCTCAGCCAGGGTTGGTAGGTGAGGGGCAGTGCTTGCTGATTTGTGATGTTACATTCCTAAGGTTTTTGAAACAGCTACTTTTCCAGACAGCAAAAATCCTAAATTTATTTGGGTTGTTTTTAGAAACAGCAGAAACCCACAAAAACGTGCAAAATGCTAATTTTGTGTAATTAACACTGCTGCTGCAATTAAAACTACTGAAAAAGTAGGAGCAGTGTAGAAAAGTAGAAACAGTGCTTGATATTTGCTGTTATTATTATTCTTTAGCAGTAAAACACTTCACTCAGTTCTCTGTTGTATACGTTTTTCAGAATCTGGTAAACTCCTGGGATTCTCGCAAACGTTAATCTCTTACATGTACAGAGAAGGGTCTGAAAAGAGATAATACCCAGTGAGTGGGAGATGTGTGCAAGGAAATGCAGAGGTCAGAGGAGCTTTGGTGGACCGTTTTGAAAATGTTCAAAAGCGACAACAGCTCAATTAACCGCTCGTTACATCCAATGTCGTCTCTGAAAACATGACTTGTCGAACCTTAAAGCGGATGGTCTGTAACGTCAATAGACCTCGGCGGTTCCTGTCAAGTAAGAACAAGAAACTGAGCCTGCAATCAACACATGCTTACCGATATTGAACAAAACTGGTTGGAATAATGCTGTCTGGTGCAATGAATCTCAATTTGAGTAGCAAGCTTTCGGTGACCGGGTCAGAATTTTAAAGAGCAAGAAAATCTCAACGTATCAAAGAAAAGTTGTTCTGTTTTACTGTTTTGAATCTGGTGTATGATTGGAAAGATCCAGTTACCTGTAGTATTGCTGTTTGCCCTAGTACTCAGTGCTAAAGACAGTTAAGAATGACAGTGAAGCTCTGATGTCACACACCAGGTATTCTCGCGGGAGAAGTTTGTCAGATCCCGAAGCCCCAAACCTCCGGAGCGCCCGGCGTTCTGATTCCAACCTCGGCGCAGTCCTTCCACCGCTCCAAAAAAGGACAAACTGCTGTCCTGCTCTGACAGAGTACATGCCAACACCTCCTGTGATAGCTGCACTCCTTTGAAACCATCTGCCGAATCTGGCTCTGTTGGAACATTTAATGCCGGGAGAAATGTAAATGAGAAAATGAACCGGAACTAGGACCTCAAAACTGGCCAGAAAACAGGACTCTGCAAAGGCATTTTTGCTGGGGTTTTTTATTACAACATATAGTCTTCGCTAAATTGCAGTACGACTTAAACAGTAAAAACCTAGTCCAGAGGGGCCTTCGTTTCCCCCGGCTCACTTTGAACCGCCCGTTGAAAGTCCTGAAATTGCAAATGAAAGGGCCGACCTGGAAGAGAACTCTGCCGCGGTGTTAAATCCACCATCACCTTTAAGTCCTGTGTTCGAGCCTTATTGTTGTTGAGGATCACTCAAAAGATTTAAGCATTTCTTAAACCAGAATGTAGAAAAGGCCACAAAAGGCTGTGAAATATTTGGAGTTTGGGATGTGGGAAATTAAATTTCACGTTTTTACGCAACAAAATATATGTACATGAACTCTCCACCCTCCTCGTGCCCACTTGACAAGTATTTTATGAAAAATAGGCAAAAAGAACCTTTAGGAACAGATGAAAAGCTCAATGAAGCACTTAAGAAACATTGTGCAGCTCTCTCAGGGTAGCAATAGCATTAGCACTGCCTGTGTGTGTGTTTTTTTATTTTTTTAGATGAACCCACTGGCAGCTGGTAATGGCATTACTGATTGCAAAGGTAAAAGACATTTTGTGTTGTTTTATGGCCTAACCAGCTGCTTCTGACAATGCCACAACATTGCACATTATCTTCTGTGAAAGTAGCAGGTTACGAAACAGGCTGAATCATTTGGCAAAGACACAAAAATAGCACAGCTCGACTATTTGACATGACTATTTTTTTTCCTCCGTTGTTTCAGTAGACATGCAGGATAAAAAACAAAACAAAAAAAAAGGCTAAGAATGACTCAAGTTGATTCATGACAGCGTTAGCACTGTTATGATGCATATTCTGTTATACAATTTGAGGGAGCAGCAGTTATTTATGCCTCTGTGATATGATTCGAGTGAAGGATTTAACACGCTTAAGAAACGGATCGACAGGCAGAAAAACAAGTAAATACACTTATGAGTCACAGTCAGTGGCAGGTTTTGCATATATTGCATTTACACTGTCCTGGGCAAGCCCCCGTTTCTGCCAATTAAATAAATTACAGTTAATCACCTAATTTCGGGCGAAGGACACAGTGCAGCGCTTCCTGCACGTAGCGTCTAATGTCATTTCGCTATTGCCAGAAATCAGTAAAGGGCGCCGACTCCCCATTGACTACACATTTGTAGCAGCCATAGAAAACTTGCTTAAGGCGCAGCTGACAGGTCAGCTTTGTATACATGTCCTTCCCCTTTTAATGCCGCCCTGAGCAACTGCCCCTCCGTAGGGCGGCGTCACAAAGTGGTTTGTGTGTATTTATCACTTGTCCTTTAAAGGGATCCATGATTAGTTTAACATATTGGGATAAAAATGTTGTCATTTTTCAATTTTGCTGTTTGTGATATGTCAAAACTCATAATCTCCTCAAAAAAAAAAAAAAAATCTTTTGCTCATCCATGGCAGTCGCCATTACTTCACCTGCGCAATGCATGCTGGGTTGTTGACGTGGTTCGGTCCGGTCTGCACTGGAATCTACAGAGTAAACACAAGAGGACTGACTTTACCCGAGCAAGTTTTCTTATTTTGTATTGCTTGTTTTCTTTACAGTAACCTCTCCAGCTGCCCTGTATTAAATGTTTTATTTTGCAGACCATTTAGTAACATAGATCAGCTTGTAAATTAGATGAATAATTTTACTGCCGTTTCTTCGGTTAGATTTTGTTGCCTGCTTTGACCTGTTTTCTCATGGCATGGGATAAAGAAGTGCAGGGATGTTGCCAATTCTGTATAACACCAGTAAGATTGTGGCAACTTGAGATAAATGAGAACGAAAGATGTTAATGAATAAAATCCCAACAGAAGAACTTGAAACTGGCTGCTGCTGATACGTTTAACTGTTTATCTGTGCGGAGACATACAGCTTGTCTGAGTGAGGAGGACACAGTTGTAGATTTCACTCAGAAGAATGTTGAAGGTGAAAGGTCAGCTTAAGAATCATGGGGCCGATCAGGACAGATGGATTAGATGGCGTTTGTGATGTTTTGAGGAGTGAGTTTGTCCTTTTTGGAACTTGCAGCATTTTGTCTGTAGTTGTTCAATGCATTTTTTTCCCTCATATGTTTGGTTGATTGTAGGTTTTTGCTTCCATTTTCTTTGATTGCAGCGTTCATTGTGTGAAGCGTTTTTCAGTCGCATTTGCTTTTTTGTGTTTGTGGGTTTTGGAGTTCACATCATTCCCGCACCTATCAAAAGCCAAGTTAGCTGAAGTACCTTGCAAGATTTTTTTTTTTTTATTTATTTATTGATGCTTTACTGAAGTAGATCGAAAAGGACATTTAAAAATCTAAATCTGAACTTTCATGCAAATATATTCAGCCCCTTGACTGGGACGCTCCTAAATAAAACCCAGCACACCCAATTGCCTTGTGAAGTCGCTTGAGTATTAAGTAGAGCCCACGTGTGTATCTTAATCCACGCATAAATCTAGCTGTTCTGTTAAGACCTCAGAGGTTTGTTAGAAAGCATTAACGAGCAAACAGCTTCATAAAGATCAAGGAACACAGCAGGCCGATCAGGGATAATGCAGGGTTAGATTATAAAACAATAACCCAGGCATCTAATAGAGTGCCGTTTAATTCATCATCGAAACATCGAGCATGGCACAATTACAAACCTACCAAGATAGCTGTCCACCTACACTGACAGTCAGGGAGAGGGTAACATTAATCACGGAAGCAACCAAGATGCCTGGGTTAAAGCTGGAGTTCCTCCAGAGATTCACGAATCAGGTGGGAGAAGCTGTTTACTGCATTGCAAACAGATGTAGTGCAGTTTAAGTTTTATCCTTCATGGAAGGCATACAAGCAAAAAGCCACTGTTGAAAGAAAGAGAGCCTTAGAACATCCCATTTCAAGTTTGCCACAAGCTATGCAGGTGCGCAAGAATGAAGAATGGCTCCTCTCAACATCCCAAAACTGACTTTTTTGCTAACGTATTCAAGCTAATAGTGAAGGCTAACCGGAATACACCACTGCCCTTGTGAAAACATGGTGGTGACGGTATCATGCTGTGGGGATGCTGTTCTCTAACAGAGACACAGAAGCTGGTCAGGGTTGATGGGAAGATGGATGCAGCTATGTACGAGGCGCTACTGGATGAAAACCCTTTGGAGCGCGCAAAAACTTAAGACTGAGGTTCACCTTGCAGCAAAGCACTGATGCTGAACACACAGATAAGGATCCACGGGAGCAGTTCATGCGTTAGAACGGTCCAGTCAAAGTTCACACCTAAGTCCAACTTTGATCTCCAGAAAATCTAACTGAGCTCGATCTATTTTGCAAACAGGAGTAAACAAAAACAAAGAGGAATAGAGAAAATGTAAGGTTTCTGTTGTTGAATGTATGGTCTATGACTTTGTATTTTTGTGTTTTGATCATGTAAAGCATCATGAACGGCCTTGTTGCTGAAATGGGCTATTCAAATAAACTTGACTGACCAAGCGTGACATATCCCAATACACTCCTGGGGTTCCATAAAGTTCTGACTCAGAGTTGTTGAATTCTTATGACATGAAAAACACAAAAATTAGCATAATCTTCTTTCCACTCCACAATGATTTGCTCCTTCCTGTTGGTCTATCTATACCAGTGGTTCCCAACCCCAGTCCTCACCCTCTCTTCTTCTTCCCTCACCCTGTTCCAGCAGACCTAATTCAAATGATTGCATGACCTCATCTGCATGCCACCTTGAAGTGCTGCTAATCCCTCAGCTGTTTACGTCAGGTGTGTGGCAGCAAGCTGGACAGGAGGGCATTGAAGTACATTTACTCTCAACGTTTTTCATTGCAATGGGACAAAACATAAAAACTTCAAGAGGTGTGAAACCTGCTCCAGGTACTGTACATACAGCATTTATTGAACATCTTAAAGCGTTCAGCGATGTGTATGGCTTTATTTTATTTTTTTTTTCTTCTGTTTTCAGAAGAGATAAAATGAGAAGCACACCCCACCACAAGCACATCCCGTCCTCCAGAGTTCTCCTCTTTATACGAGACACACTAACAGAAGTCGATTTTATCTGGAAGGTCTGCCTAGATGATATGACGATATGTAGCTGGAAACTTGTAAAGCGCCGAGCACCAGAGGTCCCCGGGCCCCAGAGACTGCTTTGCAGTCGACCAAAGGCATATCTGCAGGCAGCTACATCACACGCTATTATCTGTCTGGTGCTGGTGTTCAGCATCATGAGCTCTGAACACCGGGTACTGAAACATCCAAATGCTGAAGACTCCCAGCGGAGCGCTGCTTTCTCTTCCCACAAAGCCTAAACATATTGCATTACAGTAGAGGGAATATGAGACAGAGCTGTGTCTGCTGGAGGTTTGTGTTGTGCCTCAAAGGCAAGTTGAATAAGTTGAACTCTGCCAAGCAGACAGTGGAAGTAGTCTTTGGTTGCTCAAGCTCGAAAGCAATGCACCTTTAAGAAGCAGGAAAGAGGTTGGTGGCGGCGGTGGGGGATGGAATTGCAAATAGCTTAATCGCTAGAACAAAATGTGATTTCCTCATAATGAGAAAGGGTGTAGCACATCACACTCAGAGCTGTGATTGCTGACATCTCACTGAGTGCCAATGTAGCAGAACTAATTCATACATACAAATGTATGTTTAAAAAAAAGCAGGGATTTACTTCGGGCTAATTAATAATCAAACAAGTCAATGAGCAGTAAAATACACATATGATTTATGGAGTCCGAGCCTGCAAGGTGGCTCCAGATCACAATAGACTTGCCTATTATGTAGCCCTGAGCTGTGTTACATATCCTGTCATCTGCATCAGATGCCGCTGTTGTTTTTGTTTTTTTGTAAACGGACGCCAGACTGTGACGAATTGAGATATTCCTCTGTCCTGGAGGGATGCAGACGTCTTGCGGAAGAGAGAAAGACGAGAGGAAGACAGGAGACAAAAGGCTTTGAACCTGAAGTTCTCTGTTGGTTTTGCTAATGACATTCACAATCTCTGCAAATGGGGTCCAAACACGGACGCAGCGCTACATCCACGTTGAATTCAACGCGGGGTCGGCGAAGGGAGAAGCCCGAATTGAATTTACGCCCGATTAAGACGAGCCGTCGCGTGTTAGCAGACACTTTAACCCAGAAACGAGACGCATTTTAAACACGTCTGAATTGAGATCGAGTGACTGTTCGTGGGGGCCCTTTGATGCTCGATTATCTGATTCGCCAGGCGTCTGCGGGCCACGTGGCCCCACATCAGTGCTGGATTTTCAAAACTGCGCAGCTCTGAAAAGTACTTAACAGATGTTGATTTTATCTAATTCATCCAACAAGCAAAGGGAGACGACATACGCTACATGGGTAATACTTTTAGCTTTGCAGGATCGCGTTATCAGTAAAGTGCTGTTTCTATCTCCAGATAAGAAGCTATTTTTATATTAATATTTAAAAGATTTTTAATCAAAACATGTTTGGAATAAATTATCCCCTTCTTATGCAAATTTGATTGAAACGATGTCTCCATCTCGCTGTTTTGAACGGAACAGATTTACATGCAGTATTTTTATTTCTTTTAATAAATATATAAATTATCCTCTTTCAGCAGCTCCTGACTGACAGAGTTTTAATGCCGACTGCTAATATATTTCTTGCACTTGAAGTGTGTTTACTGCTTCTTATTGATATCGGTGTGCGGGTGGATACACGTTCGGGTGCCGCTGCATTACAGATGAGATGTTCTAAAGTGCAATAAATCATTGAAAAACTGACGAGCAGACGGACTTCGGCAGTAAAACGCACTTAATCAAAAGTAATGTGCTGAATTCATTTTTTTTTCTGTCCTTCTGGTGTAAGAGCCGAGTGTAAATTTTGGATTTAAGTCTTCTCTGATCAATCAGACAAAGACCAGTCAAGGACAGAGAACATCTGACAGCGTCCTGTGGTGTCTGATGCAGGGACAGTGGTAATAAATCCTTTGTGCACTGCGGACTGTTGGGTGAGGACTTTGTAGAAACGCCTTGCCTTCTACCAATGCCATCCAATCCCATGAGATTGTTTGAAGGGCAAGAAAACACCTTAGACACAGAGATAGACGCACAAATATGGTTATATTGAGTGCATAGGAGGCTTTGGGGAGTCTCCCCTGCTTGGTGCCTAGCGGTCTTACTGTCGCGGGTTGATGGGGACGTTGAGCAACAGGAGGGTTGGATCCCAGGCTGGGTGTGGAGGCCTGGAGGGGCTCTCAGGGCCCTACATCTCATCCTGCATCTCTTTTGGCCTGGGGACTGCCGCTTCGTACACCGGTCCTTAGCAACCCCTGGGAGCGGTGCATTTCAAGCCTTCCACCGTCCTCATCACTCTATCTACGGTACATCTCCAGGCTGCCTACTATACATCTAGAGTTTCTTGTGTTCACACCAGGAAACTCCTTTAGTCCGCTTGTTTGGTCCGAACAAAGGCAAACTTTTTATTTTTACCGTTTGCTTTCACATCATGTTTTTCCCAAGCGGACTTTGATTAGTAGACAAAGCCACGGCGGTGACGACCATTGCTCCCATTTGACAGAAATGACGATGAACAGGCCAGATTGCAGACACTGAAAGAAACTAAACACAGAAGTCCTAATTAAAGCTGACCAAATGTATCAGGTGTGAGTACAACCTTAAAAAGGTCTTAAAATTAAATATCTGTCCATCCAAGCATGTTCACCCCAAAAGCAGACCACAATGCTAAGATGACTTTACTGGACAGACACTGGGTGGTTTGAAACTGCATGCCTGTACAATCAGAACAAACATTTTTCCTTCTGTTCAATTTATTATTATTTCTGGTTGTTTCCTTAAACCAAAAGTTGATATTTAGGCTTTTGTGGATGCCTTCAGAAATGTTCTTTGAATTATACTTTTTTTTCATTCTGTGCATTTTTACATTATCAGCCTTACAAACTCCTGTCTGTATTCATCAAACTCCTGTCTTATTTTCAACCTTACTTTTGCTTGGCCACTGTAACTAATGGTAACTCCCAATTTTTATTTTTTTATTCCAAAACTTAACAGGACTCCAAGTTCTTGCTTAAAACAAGAAGTTCCTCTTGGACTTAGAGGAATAACTT
The DNA here is from genome assembly GCA_903067055.1 of Poeciliopsis paucimaculata. Classification (NCBI taxonomy): domain Eukaryota; kingdom Metazoa; phylum Chordata; class Actinopteri; order Cyprinodontiformes; family Poeciliidae; genus Poeciliopsis; species Poeciliopsis paucimaculata. The sequence goes on from CAEGAD010043724.1 coordinate 8,614, forward strand.
AGACATGTTGTTTAGAAATGCCTTCCAACTTGGCCAATGAGGATCAGTTTTATGCCTGAGGATTTTTGTAAGAACTAAAAAGGAAAAAAGTTTCAAAAGTTGTGCTATTTAGTTAAGAACTTCCTCTTTGAGTCAGAGATGCACAACATCTATGAGATGCCAAGTCTCAGAACTATGTGCCTATGTGAGAATTCACAAAACCGAGAGTGATCTATAGGAAGGTCAGTGACATTTGCATGGAGGTAGACGGAGTCAGGTCCTGACTGCCTGGGGTGTTTATCCAAAGGCTATCCCAAATCTCGTAAAGAACCCATAATGCTGTGCATGTTGTCTCTCACGAGGATCTCCGTTACACTTTTTGAAGTGCAGCAGAAACTCTTTCTTCAAGTGGATTGTTGAAGGCTGTCCCCAAAAGGCAGCGTGCTGAAGGGAAAAGAGCTGCTTTCTCAGGCAGCAGGACTTTTTGCAGACTGAAATGGGATTGAAACTGTCAGGCTGTTACTTCGGTTAGAAATGAAATAAGTTCATCGTTTCAGAAATAAATGTTCACCAGGAGCCTGTACTACAAAGCAGGATCAATGGCTTAGAAAGGTAAGATCAAGTTCAACTCTGTTACGTTCGATGTCAGAGACGTAGCATTTTCACACACGAGATCACAGAAGTGGTTCGCCGACATGCGCAACTGGTGCATCGCTCCTGTTTGGAAACAAATTGGTGTGTGATTTATGAGAAAGTTTCTCTTTTAATGTTAATTTAAGGTAGTTAATGCTGAATCCGACTAAATTAGACTGAAGCCTGTAGAATGAAGACACCTGATATTAAATTAATACAATGCAAATTTGTACTCCGCATTTATTTTGTCAGGTTTAATTGCTACTTTAAATTAAGTAAGTGTGGTGGTTTAACCAGGCTATGAATATGGATGATGTGCACTAAAAAAAAGGTAAGAAGAAAGGTGAAGCAGTAGAACAATTCAAATTAGTAGTGAGGTTTCAAGTCCTTGTTCAAAGAAAATGAGCAAGCTAAAAAAACAAAACAATAAATATTAACAATGACTGTCGTGAAATATTCAGTGTATAAAATTTTGTTACTAATGCAAGCCTTGTAATTACAACTAAATCATTTGCATCACAATCGTTATGCCAATGTCAATCTGTGCAAGCTGGCAACAACAACAAAGCATCTTTCAGATGCAGCGTTTGGTGCATCATAATGTTGCAGCATTGAAGCTGCGTTCGCCACAAATACAGTCAACCTACGTTTGCTGGATTTCCAGCAAAAGTGGCTGGAAATCCTCTTTCCTAAAATACGAGGAAAGGGGTTAGGACGTTGTGACGATGTAGACGAAATATTGCAGGAAGAACAATCTGTGGAAAAGGCAATTTATGTTTTTATCACAATTCTAAAAGTCAATATTTCAATGCTCTGTTTTCCAAAAACGGTGCACCAATGTCATTGAGTAAACAAAACATTGGAGGGAAAATATCCACAATTAGAAATACAAATAACATTGATACCGTTCAGGCTTAAAAAAGCATCATAAAAACATTTAGACCGTTGGTTTGCGGATGGATGGATGGATGAATGGGTGGGTGGATGGATGGTGTGTTATTACCTCCAAGCTGTTGGAAAGCAAACACATCCATATGTAGTAGATTTTGTCACTTAAGCTGCAGTTGTTTTCACAATAGCAGAGTCCAGTATCATGATTACAAACAACTTCTAGCTTTATGCTGTATTTAATCAGTGCCATGCACTCACACTGTATGCTGTTAATAATATTTGACATTTGATATCTGGAAAAGATATAAACGACACGATTTAGTCATCCACACTTTAAAACACGGAGAGTAAACAGGAAATCATGATGATGGAAATGACGCATTTTCCTCGATATACACATTGTCAAGCTAATTTGGCCATACTTGACACCAACGACCTTTACATTTTTTACTGTGTAAGAAGTTGCACTTTTGAAGTTAAGCTGCTGTCAGGCTTTTGTTTGTGCCATGCATGAAATGAAGCACGTTTTGTAAAACATGCAGTCCAGTCATGTCTACAGAATATGTGTCACCTACAACATGCCCTTAAAGTGACCCTATGACTATTGGAAGAAGGTGTGTCAAAAGTACAGTTGGCTGCTGGGTGAGGACACAGGAAGTAACTTTTAGCTTGTTATTTTTTTCTATATGTTTATTTATGATAATTTTTAGAAATTACCTGAATTTCTCAAAGCCACATCAACCACTCTGCAGGCCAACAGCCTTTAATCTTCATCGGTGTAGACATAGCATCTGCATTGTGTTGCATAAAATGTCAGGCTCCCAATATTGGGTCATCGCAATGGCCTTTGTGTTGCAGTTGCATAAATAACCTGTAGAAAGTGGTATGGTACAGTATATATGGCGTCATTAATGGCAATATTCATTTTCTGACATGCTCAAAAATCCTTTTTACGCAGCAGACCAGATCAAGTATGTAACAAAAATAAAAAATGTGATGTTGTTGCTTAAGCAAGGTCATGGAAATGCAAATCAGAACTGCAACAGTGTTAAGGGTTTTAAACTTGAAGGACTGTTCCATTAAAAACAAATCACAAGTCGTGAAATGGTTCATTAAATGAAACCAATGAGATGTTTTTCTGTAGTTGGAAAATGAAAAACATTCTCTAGATGTGTCACAAACTTTCTAGATTCTAAAACTTGTTGCTGATCCCTAACGGACTTGTACACTAGCCATGGTTTGTTGCGAATGCATGAATTATTTTTGATGTGAGCAACTAATCACAGCTTTCATCTGTGACAATTTTCCATCTTGGTGTAGGAACTGGTACAATTTATTTGAACCTTCAAAAGGTTTTTACCTGTTTCTGTGAGGGGGAAAATAAGGTTCTGTGTCCCTCCAGGACCTCCTGTCCAAAACGACTGGTAATCACCATGGCAACCTTGTGACTGCACGTAGTCTAACAGGAAGAAGGGGCTGGCCTTGAACGTTCAAGATAAACTAATAGGACCTCTTCAAACTATTATTTCTCGAAAATAGTGAGAAGAAGATGGCTGACCGGAGCTGGCTGCAGGTGTGAAAGAAGTGCAGGGAGTAAAACGTCAGACAGGGGGAACGACACCAACTATGGGTCCTGGCTGCGCTCGAAAGCGGGAAATTCAAAAAAATGTGGATTTCCCACCTGTCGAGTGACAGCTACTCTGATTAACCCCAGTTACGCCGACTTCCCAGGCTACTGGGACGCAGCGCAAAAAATATAACGGAGATGAGGAGAAAATAAACAGTAAATAAGGGGAAACAGTGAGGCAAGGGTAAACTAAGCTGCAAAAGAACAGAGTGAACCAATATGAGAGCTTGGTTGAGCATAAATAACAACACAAACACAGATAAAAAAACCCAAAACAACCCAAATATCCCAGATTGAAGTTTACGATAGGCTTTAAAGCTCAAAGTTGATGTTTGGCTTAAGTCAGCAATAAAACTTAAATTTGCTCCTGGGTAGTGTGGAAAAAAAAAAAAAAAAAAAAGACAGGTTCCTTCAAAATGTTTCAGTTTTTTATAGTTAGAATACATCAATAACAAGAACGAAAACTAGCCTCCATTATGTGCCAATTCTGCAGATTCAAACATCCACATCCATGAAAAAACAACAAAAAAAGCACATCTGAAATACACCAAATAATGTGTAAAGTTTAATTACCTGCTTGGAACAATACTTCACTAGTGCACTGGTTAAACCAGGAGCATAATGACAGTAGGTACTATAAACAACTGGGATGTCCAGGCCTTGGTGTTAGTGCTAAAGAGACAAAAAGGGGAATTAGGGCAGTACATTGTTGTCAGTTTACAAAATCAGCCAACAATTAGCCGTCCTACTTGTAATTCCCTGTGTCCACGGCGTTAATAGTCTTGGGCATGTTCCAGTATTCCATTACTGAATAATTGGACAGCACAGTAGGACATCGCTGCGGCCCCCTTCTCTTGCCAAGAGAGAGAGAGGTGAAATTCTTATTGATCCTGTGTCTGAATCTCTGATCAATCACCCCAAATCAGCCCCGCGGGACGAGGGAGGAACAACAGGTGACAAAGGATATCTCTGTGACTGTGTTGGTATTAGTCGGAGCGACGCGGGCCGAATTATAAGCAGTGTCAGGCTGTTTTGGGTTTTTTTTCTTCCCTTTTCCGCGCTCAACTCTCAAGTGAAAATGAAAAGCTACATTAGGGTGCTGAAAAACACAGTTTGGTGAGTTGCTCGGCGAAACCAGCCCGCCTCTCCCCAGGTGACGTGAGTTGCATGGGAGCCAGCTGCGGCTTCCTGTAATTGAGTTAAATAAATGATTGCGTTTCCAGCGGTGGTGGCTGCGGCCTTCAGCTTTCTGCCTGGCTAGAGCTGCGGCCCATTTAATTAATTTTTAATTAGGAGGGAAAATTGCAGGCCTATTCCAGCGAGACCTTTAAGACATCTGTGCATTTGAGATAACGTTCTTAAATACCCCGAGCCTCCCGGTAGCCGAAGCTTTGACGGCAATGCGATTCTGCCGGGGCCACGGGAGGTAGACCCGGTGCTGTAAAAGTTTTTTTTTGTTTTGTTTTGTTTTGTTTTCCTCGGCGTGATCGGGGTTTGTTGATTGTCCTGGACCTGCAGTGTCACGCTAGAATATTCTCACTGCTTGAACTTTCTCACATTTTACAACATCAAAACTACAAACATCAAATGTACTTTTGTGGGGTTTATACGTGATACACTGACACAGAGTAGAGCATTGCCGTGAGGTGGCAAAATCTTACCTTCACAGAACCAAGTTAAGGTTCTTTAACATGTGGTTGTTGTGGTGTTTTCCAAGCAAAACACAACAAGAAAAAACAAACAAAAAAAAAAACAATTAACAATTCTAAGTACATAAGAATCCCATCTCGCAACAGGAAAACAATTGAAGATGGATCGTTTTCTACAACCCAAATTTTCAAGGATGGAATCAACAACTCAGAGTTGGAAACTTTGGCTAAATCAGGAGAAATCAACACCATCAGCAAGGCAGTATGTGAGCTACTTAAAACAAACAAACCGAATCAATAATTATCGATATCGACTGATGTGAAATGTATCGTTTTCTACCATATCGTCCAGCCCTCACAATACGCAGATTACTACTCGTCCCAATCTTATCCAACTTTTAATTGGTCACTTTTTTGTTTGTTTGTTTTAATTCATCAACCAATAATGGAATGAGTAAGGCACAACTACAAACCTATGAAGACTTGGCCGTGCACTTGACAGGTGAAACGAGACAGACAATAATCAATGGTGAAGCCAAGAGGCCCATGGTAAGCCTGGAGGGGCAGAACAGCTTAGATGGTAGAATCTGCTGACGTGTCAGCTGCTGTACGGCATTTATAGAAGAGTAGCAAGAACAAAGCTGTTGTTGGGGGGGAAGGAGTCAAATGTGATGTGATAGAAGCTTTAGAAGAAAATCTTAACTTTTTGGGTTGCTATGAGTGGATAACGCAAAAATAGCACACTGCGAATCATCCTAAAGGTCCCATTCCCATAGAGATGCATGCTGGTGGCAACTTGTTTAGATACAATTCAATCAAAGTCTAGACATAACCTAATTCAAAAGATCTAAAACTTATCAGAGACCCTCTCCATCTCATCTGATTTATAGACATTTCATAAAAACTATAAGATAAATCGTAAAAAATTATATTTAAGTTTATTGTTGTAAATGTGAAGTGACCCTGTGACTCTTGAAACTGAAAAAAAAAAGATATGAAACTGAAACATTTTGAAACTGAAAACAAACTCTGAAAATGTAAAAAAATAAAAATAAAAATAAAAATCTTGAATCTCAAAAGCAGTTTTTAAAACTTTTTTTAGCTTCAAATCTTTGTTGTTTTTTTAAAAATTAATTTTCAACATTTTTTTAAATTCAAACCTTTTTTTCTTTCGCACAAACTTTATGGCCCCAGTTTAGCTCCACAGCTCCGTAGATAGCCGGGTAGCTCCACACAATTTGTTCAAAAAGGATCAGGTAGAAGACCAAAGATTTTAACGATTTCCTGCCCCTCTCATGTACATCAACATTCAGTCATTTCATTCTCCCAGCACCAGTTAAACATATTAAATAATGTATTTTAAAATCAATCTGGTTTTGTACAGTTTTTAAGCTGGTTTATACTTTTACAAATGCCACCATGGGCTGTGTTAGCTGACTGATTGATTCCCTCCCTCTGCTCTGTACAAACACGTGCAGGAAGTATATTCATTAATTTTACACACACACACACACACGCGCGCACACGCGTGCGCACTTCTCCTCAGACCCACTCTCTGCTGACGAGTGCAAGGGGCTGCCCTGGTTTGCTACATGGCATGTAATTCCCTCGCACACTTAGCCCTTAGCATGGCATGGCCGGGGCCTTGATGTATGGCGGCGGCGGCGGCGGCGGTGTGTGCGAGCGTGGCACGCGGATGTTCAACAGCTTGTTTGGGGATGTTTTACTGCCCCGGTAGGCAAGCAGTGTGTTGTCACAATGTGTTCAAAATCGCCACGCATCAAAATTTACTGCAGTCTCCCAGCACTTTCCGCTTATTGTACTTTATCGTTGCGGCGACACACATTGATCATGACAAATAATACTTTTTAAAAATTTTTTTTATTATTGAACATTACCTCACGCACTGTGTAATCAGATTTATTTCCTGTCCAGCGTGTCTGTACCTTGGCAGATATGAGAAGAGACACGCGGGGACGTAAGCCTCATGCTCCTCGGATAATATCCCCCGAAGAGCCGTCGATCCAGGATGGAGATGCAATCTGTGTTTGTTGTGCCTGAGAGAAACATCTGACCCTCTCATGGTGATCCACACTGACATGTTCTTGTAGGAATGCAGAAATCTGATTGCAAAAAAAAAAAAAAAAACAGAGAATGAGACTCACATTTGATCCTGCAGAGCACAAAGCACACTCTAATTAATATTCATTCCTCTTGTCTGAGGAGGTGAAGATGAGAAAAGGTAGATAACACATTGCTGCACATTACCACCTGTATGTTTTATTAAAACGGCAAAAAAAAAACTCTTTTTTTTTTTTCTCTCCCACCATCGCTTCACAGATCTAATTGCTCCACGCTCTGAAATCTCTCCTGTTTGGAGCAGCACTTCAATGCGGATCTACATTTTGTAACATTAACAAATGTGTTACTGGAAGAAGCATGTTGTTGGAGGAGCTGATGGCAGAGCATGGAAGTGTCTAATTAGGCTGCTGTCCAGGAGGCTGCGGCGTGTGTGAGAAACGCCCCGTCTCTGGCATTTAATCTTATCCTGTCACATCCACTTTGCTTCTCCCTCGGCCCCCAGAAGCACTCTGAACGTACGGCTGAGGGACCACCTGAATGCATCGCTGTAATTTTCTCTTTGCGGGATTTACGCTCAAATGCCTCACTCATGACATTGGCCCGATGGTCCTCCAGGCTGAACCCGCTTTCCTCTTCAAGTAATGAATAAAGCCCCTCACTGCATTGGATGTGGTTTGGGTTTATTCACAGTGGCCCTCTAAAGAGTACACATCTCTGTTAAATGCCAGGTCTAAAGGATGTAAAAAACAATAAAATAAAAAAAAAATGTAAGGGGCATATTTATTTTCTTAACTTTTTCCACATCCAATCAATCAAATCAATCAAATGCTATTTGCATTTCAGCAGCGAGGCATTTCAAAGTGCTTTACATCATAACAAACACAAAAACACAAAGTCATGCAACTTAGAATCAGCAATCAAAACATGACATTAAGTCAAGTGCCATCATTAAATTTGTAATTGATTACGTTTCAAATAAACTCTAAACGGCTGGGTTTTTAGTCGAGATTTAAAGGAAGTCAGTGTTTCAGCTTTTACAGTTTTCTGGAAGTTTGTTCCAGATTTGTGGTGCGTAGAAGCTGAACGCTGCTTCTCCTTGTTACGGGCCGCTGAATTTGGAACCCTCTGAAGTCTCCGGAGGGATTTGTGGTGGAGACCGTGGTGAAGAGAGTTGCTGTAATCAGCCTGAGAAATGACAAGCCATGTGGGCCATGATGGAAGCAGAACATGGGAAAAAGGAAAGACGGAGATGGTTGAAGTTACGAAGACAGACGTATGCAGAACTGGAGACCTCACTGATAAGAGAGTGAAATGACAAAGTGCTGCTGAGGACGAGATCCAGACTCTTAACTTGAGAGGAGAAGGAAACCAAGCAGTTGTCAGTAGATAAATTGAAACGTTTGACTTTGCACAGGACGAATTTCGTGCCAATGACTAGAAACTCTTTTTCATCACTGCTAAGTTTAAGAAATTTTATCTCCACTAGACAGGAAGTGAGGGACGAGGCTTGTAGTGAGGATATTGGTGAAGTCGGCGAAGTAAAGGAAACTGATGTTGAATTTAGGGAAAAAGGGAAAAAGATAGGCAATAAAAAAAAAAAGGGACCCAGGACAGAACCCTGGGGCACACCTGAACTAATGAGGAAAGAATGAACGGAGTATGGTCACAAAGATATGAGTGAAACCAGTCAAGGAGTGGGCAATGGTCATTTTCTTATTGCCTCAAATTAGAAATTAATTTGCAGCATTGCAAAGTATGTGGACAATGTTGATGGATGAAAGCCTATGAAGGAGAATGTTGTTTAAAATGGAAATAAAAAGCAAGGGTACCGCAGAACGTGCAGCAAGAAATTGTAACTAAAAGCACATTTCTGTCCGTCTCTCCTTGCAAGTGAAATCTAAACTCTCTTGTCTTTCTCCTTTTTGTGTGGTGTTTAAATGTTTTAGGTCGTTTGAACCCGACTTTGGACACAAATGGAAGGTTGGAAATGGGACGAAGATTGTCGAAATTGCTAGGATGGGATTCAGGTTTTTAAGAACGAAGCTGACGACTGCGGTTTTGAAAAGAGTTGGAACATTTCTGGCTGAGAGAGAGAGAGGAAGGAGTGGATAATGGCAGACATATTCAGATGAAGCGAAAAAGGCAAGACTTCACAAGAGGTTTTGTAATAGGATCTAGGGACATGCGGAAGCCTTGGATTTCTCGATCAGGTCGGCTGTTTAAGAAACGGAAGGAAGCAGAAAATGAAAAATAAAAGAATAGTGAGGAAGGAGGAGATGGATCCTTTTTGATTTCATCATTAAGAAATTGAACACAAGGGAATCATAAGTTTCAGTAGAGTAAAAGTACGAGGGGAAAATATCAGTGGGATGAAAAATATTGGCGTCACCTTCATAATGAGAGTAATAAGCGTTTTAGTTGGAGAAATAAAAACCAAAAAACAGCCATTTTATGAACATCTAGGTGTATCTGAAGTAGAAGGATTAAGGTATTGACCGTCCAACTTTGACCAGTACAAATGAAGGAACCGGAGGACCAACCAGTTGGTTGGTCCTCTGAAAATAAGTATTCCTCGCACACAGTTCTGCTTTTGCCGAGTGACACAGATGTAAATTGAACTGTCTTCTGTTGTTCGCGACATCTCATCAACGAAACATGGAATCGGAACGAAATTGCAGCCACAAAATCTGTCAAACGGTGACAGGGAGTCGAAAACAAACAAGCAAATAATAATCATAAAAAAAATTTAAAAAAAGAGCAATGATGTCTGATAAGAATGAAAAATGCTGAACACAATATTTGTCAAATAATCTTCATATTGCAGGGTGTTCCTCCCCAAGAACTCAAGGGGCACAACCACAATGTAGAGCCGAAAGGCAAGGTTCATTAATAAAAACTGACTCTATGCAAACTAAATCAAGACAAACATCCCAGGGTGTCAAATTATTAGGATCGTTTCTATTTATTTTGCTAATTTTTTTGGCTTCACGACAAAATGAGAAATTATTGAACTGCTAAATTCTTTTCCAAAAGTTGTAACCCGGAGTTTTTGCTTTTAAGAATCCGTTCCGCTGAAAATATCCCACCGATGCAGCTGCCAACAGTTGTCGCCGGAGCTAATTTCCATAATCCTGACGAAAAGATACAACTGGGAATGAGCCAGAAGCAGAATAATTAATACTACGCTCAAAATGAGCATTTCACTCTGTTGCTTTTTTTTTTTTTTAATGAACAAGTCACCCTGCTCTGTTTTTTTTTGTTGTTTTTTTTCATGTGCATTTTCTTGATTTTGTAAAATCCGAGTGCGCTCCATTTTGGCAGTTCCCCAGTCAATCTAGACACACGCTCCTCCAATGAAATCACAGCCGATTGAAGGAGGGACTTCTAAAACAAAACAGGTGCAACCGTACAGTACGTGTAGGGGACTTTTTGAGCACTCTTACTTTGCTTAAATCTACAAGAGGTGGAGGAAATTCCTGAAGCAAAAGCTCCTGATTTTTTTCCATTACATTGTCATGAACCAGCTGAATTTAAATAAAACCACAGATAATGTCAAAACTATCAGTTCCTGTGGTAAGAAAAAGAAAGATTTGGAAAATTTTTACATTTCAGTTTTTGTATAAATTCAACCTGATTTCCCTCTTTTACTAAAGGCCACATTTACAAAAACGTATTTTATTTTCTCTTTTTATGCAATGCCTTCAATTAAGAGCAGCCACAGTCAAATTGCCTGTTTGTGTGAATCAAACTGATCGTGACTCAAATCTTTGGGTGCTGGTCCACTGACGTGTGATAGTTCTTCCTCCTACTAATCGCTGTGAGATTTGTCCGTTGAGTGGGAGGAAAAATAAGTCCAACACCGTTAAGAATCTTTCGCTTTTACAGTGAAAATTCTAATAGTGGATTTCCCGACCGGATTAAAATCGTTTGGTGCGTCGACCTCCCAACTTTGCCGTTTCGCGCCTAATGTCATTTCTCCTCTGCAACCTTTGGCAAAAATTACAAAATGAGAAGTTATAAATACGGTGGGAAGATGAGCATCTCTCACTAGAAGCTGCAAAAAACCCCCCCCAAAAAAACCACATTCACCTTCATACCTTTGAGCTCAAATTTAATAAAAACAGGCTTTCAAGACCTTAAAGCCCACAGATACCCATCGCTGTGTGGTTCAAAGCAACAAAGTAACCAGATTATCGCTGACATAAAGAGCAGTGGGGACGTGGGGGAAAAAAAGAAAGAGCTTTTCATTTTTTTTTTTGTTCATTTCTTTCTGCTGCTTGGTCAGCTGTGATTAAAAACACTGCAGCAGGAGAAATGCTCAAATAAATTAGAAAAATGTTAAGGCTTTTGTTTGTTTGTTTTTACTATCTTACGATCCTGACTGGAATATTAAAGTTATAAGACATAATTCCTTCTTTCCTGACTGCTGGTTTTTGTGTCAGTTTTTACGATCACAATGCATTTATAGCGTCAGACCCAGAAAGTGTATTTCAATTACAAAGGTGCGCATGTGCAACCGACGGCGGCGATTTCCATGTAATTTGTATTTTTGTCCCGGAGGTTTCCTGCTGCTCTCAATATGGTTACTAACCACGTCAACACTCGCAGGCGTAACCTATGGCGATCCCTTTTGAGCTCGGCCGACAGCTGCCTTCGCAGTTAATGACGTCTCAGTGGTGCCGGTTTTTAATCGACGATAATCACAGCAGGGCGGGAGCGGGACAGGCCACCGCGGTTTTAATGGCTTCGGATGGATGTGTGCGTCTTTACTGAGGGATGAGGCGACAATTGCCCCTACTCGCGCCGACTCCCGGATGACTTTCTCGGGAAGGAGACGGGAAAATGCCATCTCAATTAGTCCAATAACGTGCTCTGCTTATCGTCGCCGCGGCTGACCGTAGAGATGCTCGGAGGAGCTGTGACAACTGGACTCTGAAGGCTTCCACTTTAATCCCACAGCGACTCAAACGTTCACAGATGTGACGCACCGGGTTATTGCCTGATCCTCATCAGTGTTGGCTGATCGATACCTTGATCGGCAACGTTTTAAAAGTTAAGTCTTTGGAATTTCACCATGTGAATAATTTAGTATAATATCATATGCATTTTCCCAAGTTTATAAATCGGAACATATTTAATTTAAGCGTACCAGGTTTCGTTGTCCAACCCAATAAACTCCCAACTCTGGTAGTTTAACACGTGACCAGCTCTACATCCAAGTTTTACTGAGACTTGGGCAAAAGGAAAAGAGACTAGAGGCAGATTAAACGGGCCTAAAATGAAACTGATCAGACTTATGAAGCATTTCATAGGAATACAGCAATCTTGAAATTGCAAAAGAATTTGGGAGTGATCACAGAACAATTCAAATTTGTATGGCAAATCGTCGACAGGTTCGTCACGAAGATTTGAGAAGAATGCGCCTCTTCTAATGTGAGGCGAAAAGTCCAAGGTTTTCACTGCTTCCAGACTGATGGAGGTAAAGATGGCTGAAGCACAACCCACCGCTGGTACAAGGCAAACATGGAGACTATTTGAAGTGAAATTTTTCAAAGTTCTGTAGCTTGACGAGATCAGAGTGGCTGGGCCTTTGGCTAGTTCAGGAACAGGCTCGCTGCTCTGTTTCAAAGCAGACACAAGCGAGAAGGCTGTCTAGAAGGATGTGGTTGCTGGTAAAAGATTACCAACATATCAATAAAGTGGCAGATTCCAAGAACAGAAAGGCTTTGACTGTAACTGAGAAGAAAGTTGGTTGTATTGCTGACTGTTTATTCAATTTTGTTCGATTTTACAGCTATATTCCTTTTAAATTTTAACTCGTCTGTTTACAATTCTGATTTAATCATCAAAAGTAAGGAAATAAGATGGGAAAATTTTTATTTTTCATTTAGTTTCATTTGGTTCTGGTAGAGGCTGATTAGTTTTCATGCTTCAGATATCGTCGAAACAGTATTTTAGGTGTGTTTTACGGTCTTTGCAGATCGTAAAGAATAAGAAATAAATTGTCCAGTTAAAACTACAAACCAGCCACAAATAGTGATCCTTGCTCATCTTTACAAACTGCCTGAATAAAAAAAAAAAAGCGGTGAACTGCAATACCCGCCAAGTAATCTTTTATTTATGAGTTCAAATAAACATTTGAAGAAGTGTGACTGTTTGTGATATTAGACTAACAAAAGAACTTCAATTAAGGAAGGAAAAATATCACCGCATGCAACTCCAACTTTAAGAGAAACCTTCATTAAAATCATTTAGGTGCTTCTTACTGTACTTAATTCTGACTTTAATCAGTGAGCGGAGAAGTCAGCGTTGTTAAAGCAGAAGCCCCGTAATACCTGTTTAACTGGCTCGTTAATCAACTTGCAAATCATTCCAATATCCATTTTCCAATTGGAATAAAGAGCCTTTCACATGATCCGCTCGGACGGAAGCACAAACAGAAGCACACACAGAAGCACCCCGATGTGGGTCTATCAACCTCTGCCAGACACGCAATCGTTCAACAGGGAGCTTCAGTCCCTCGCATGGCTTTTAAACAATAGGAAACAGTGACCTTGGTTTCACAGTGAGTCTGGAGAAGAAAAAAAAAAAAAAACTGGGCCATTATTTCCTTAATACAGGGTACGTCCAGCCCTTCAAGCACTTTGGTTTTTGCCTTAACATTTAACCGTTCTTTATTGCTTGCTGACTAGGCTCAAGGCGGCAAGGTCAATTACCAAGGGTTCCCCTAAGAAGGTGCTCTACTTAGCTCATCGTTTTGCATAAAGTCGTCGAAAGTAGCCATAATGACCCTTGTAAAAGCCATGCTAGGGGATTAAAGACTGCCCTTTCTGTTTTCACACACACCGCTGTTTTGTGATTTAGAAATAAAACAAGTAAAGGGAGAGCTGTTAAAGATTTAAGACGTCGCTGCATTAAAAATATTCAGCATTCCTGCCTTAAACAGTGGGGTCACAACATGAAAAATGTTACGGAGCGCGTTATTTAAGACTTTCAACGAGAGAACAGAGCTCTCCCCCAGGCAACATTTGGGGCGCAATATGAGCTATGGCTGCAATTTTCCGTTGCTATTTAAGCGTGGACGGAGAAGCGGGCTGGAAACGGCAAATACCCGTGAAATTATTTGCATAGAGCGCCGTCTTAATGACATCAGGTAACTAATCCACCCCTCACCCGTCCCACTTCTCCTTAGCGCGCGCGAGCAAAACAGGAATTTATCTTACAATTGTGTTCATGTGCACATGAAATAAAGCACACACACATGCGCGCGCGTGCACGCTTGCCTCATAAATTCCTAACCTGGCACCACTCTATGCAATCACACTGGCCATGCGTGGTGTACTCTACTTCTCACTGGCAGAGCCTTCATCAAAGGTCACAAGTGAAAGAAGAGAAGAAGAAGAAATGTAACCGTTACAGGCCTAATTTAGTAGAACATTGCATAAGCTCTGGGCTGTTGTTCTGCCAAGGATTTATGTTGTTGCGGCCCTATTGACCTGCACACCAGCAGGCAGTGAGCTATCCCCCCCCCCACTGATGTTTACCGCACTTCAAATATGTATTACATCATATCATATCGATGGAATGGACTGTACCTACGTGATGGGAGCTGTTGCGACTTTGTTGCCCGAGATAAAAAAAAAATGTTTGCTTCCCCAGAAGACCCCCAAAACCCACCCCGGCTCTCAGACTGCTTTTTAGGAAAAAAAAAAAACAACAACAAAAAAAAAAACACCATGATGTTGTGGGGATTTTTCCATCTATTGCCTGCCGACAACTCCATCTAACTCCGCCCTCACTGAAAAGGCATTTGCTACATGGACTTGAAAAGCCAACTCAGCGGACACTCCCCCCCCCTCTTTCTCCTTCTCCCCCTTCATGTGTGCCTGCACACTCGGAAACTAATTAACTGGACATTTAGTTCTGTCAAAAGCCTCGCGACTAAAACGCCCAAAGTTCAGCTTCCCTCAACTCAAAGAGAAATCATTCTTAAGCTCCGGTTAACAAGGATGTCATTTTGTGGAGAGAAAAAAAAGAAAATAAAGGGAGAGTCTAATGTGCATCGCAGGCACACATTTAAATTGGAGCCATTCACAGCTTGCAACAGCTTAATGGACTTTTTTTTTTTTTTTTCTACTTTTCAAAGAATAAATAAAAATAAAATAAAGTAAGAAAAGTCAACCATGAATTATTTACAATTATTTCGTCTTGGACCTTGAAGAAGACCTCTTCTGAGTCCTGCTCTCTTTTTGAAGTTAATGTGCTTATTAATGATCACTGGGCTAATGACACCAGTAAAATTTAGAGGCGAGAATTAATGATGTAGAATATTGACTGATAAAACTTTCAGAGTAAAAATGTTACGCTATTGATCTTCTACTTAGGCTTTCCATCGAACCCAACGCTCGCTACCTTGACATCGAAAGGGGCAGGTGGTGGTGGTGGTGGGCGGTGGGGTGCGTTTTGGAGAATTAATGGATATATGTTCTCAGGCTTGGATTCGCCGAGAGGTAGGACTATGAAATCGAACGTCTCAAAAACAAACAGCGGCTTTGACAGAGCTAAACATAACCTTATCCTGCGCCGCACCTTATAGGCAAACATGACGAACACAGTCAGGTCGGCCTCAGTCTCACGGGGTGCAGGTGCATTTCTGTTGCTTTGTTCTTCTGCCGCGCGGCGTTCTGCCTCTGCACGACAAACAAACATCCTCTTCTGAAGCAGCGGCGGATCTCCTGAAAGAACTCTCATCCTCCGTAATTTGCCTCGGGCTGCGCGCGGTTCCGGTCAGTGTCAGTCACTTAGTTTGATGCACTTTGGAGGACCGGAGTGGAAGCCCGTCGGCGCTCTGGGCTGCAGGGAGTGCCTCCTCTTTTTGGTGAAAGCTGACAACGACAAACGTTCTCTTTAAACTGGCCCCTCTGAATGTAATTACCATTCTACAGGTAATCCTCCCAACACACCCATCCCACCACCATCTCTCGCTCTCTTTTTTTTTCTTTTCTGTCACTTGCTCTCTTTGGATGTGCTCATTTGAATAAAAAGCAAAAACCGTGTTCGTTAAATATACGACGTGTTTTCTTTCCTGGACATTATTATGGAGCCCTCACAGAATAGTTGCCGGAGTAAAAACGTCACTGAGCATTACGCCCCAATATACAGGGGGTGCTGCAGACACTGACGATGCTAATGAATGCTTCACACAGCCTCATTATGAGCCGCAGAGAGAGGTCATTTTTCTTGGCTTTTTTCTTCTTCTTTTTTTTTTCCCCCATGGAAGTATTCCTTCAGATGGGGGAAATAGGTTGAGGTCCTCAGTGTTAGAATTAAAAAGAGGAAAAAGAAAGGGAAACGAAGGGACAGGAGGAATCATTAGTGTGTGTGTGTATTTGTGTGTGACTTATATATATTAAAGGTCTTAGTTTATGTTTTTCCTGCGAGGCTTATGTGTTTTTGCTGTTTTAGTTTACCAGCTCCTGACAAATGAACAGCAAATTAGTTTAAGATTAAAAATCTGGGACCATTTTATAGACATAATTATGGCTCGAGTTCCACTGCCACTCTGGGGGAACTCGCGCAGTTAGAGGATAATTTCCATCCCCACACAGTGAAATAAGGGTTTCATTTCTGCAACCGGGGGGTGGGGTTCTCAGAAAACAAGTCAACAAGGCACAGATAATTATTGTTACTTTTAATGCTCAGAACTGCGTTTATAAAAACTGCGGGTTTAAATTTGTACCCGAAAGCTGCAGCAGGTAACTTTGATCAAAGTATGTTTCTTACACATTTGTTAAAACTGTCACAATCTCCAATAATAAGAGAGGTCTTAGCACTGTCAGTCATGCTTGTGTACGTGCTGCTAAATGTGCTAATGGCGGAGGAACAACTTACCAATTCAGGAAAATTGCTTATCCATCATCCGGCCATGCTAACAGTGGGCAGGAGAAGCAGGAAGCAAATGTTGGCTTGTTTTAATTATGTTTGACTTTTTCTGTATCTTCAAACATCAGTTTTCAGGCAGAGTTTAAAAACACAAATTCCTGGTCAAGTGTGATCAAAAAGACTAAAACTGTGGTTTTACACGGCTGGGTTAGCCACACGTCAACAGGCCCATGCAGATCTTCTGGTGAGATCTAACATGCTAACGACTAGATCAGATACACAAAAATAACCAGAACACATGGAAAAAGTTATAGTTTTTGAATAAAACACAAATCGCACAGATTCCTTAGATAAAGTGAAATATTTCAAGCCTTTATTTCTAGTCAGTCTGATGATTATGACTCAAAACACAAGGTATGTTAAAAAGAGAAATGTTCAGCTTCTGAAAAAATATGATCATTTCCATGCACGATACTGGCTGATCACTTTTACTAAGGAAAAAAATGTTCCTCAGTGCTCATGTAAAACAATGTCCTTCCCATGTAAAAAAGATAAACACGTGATGTGTCATGATTGAACAATCTTGAAATATGTGTCTTTTGATGAAATTTCAAAATATCGACCTGGACAGAGAAATGAACAAACTTATAAACAAAACAATTAAAAGCACTTGTGAAAAGTAGAAGAGCTGAAAATACTTTAGGCAATACAAATGTTTGCACCAACCTTTTGCGGTTGCACAACGCTTTCATTAATAATAGGTTTTTACGTATGAATAATGTATCTGTGGAAGATTAATTATTTAAACATTATCGGTTAAGACCAATTTAAGCACCAATTAGTGTTTGTTGTGAATAACTTTGTTCTTGAATTTATTCCATCTTTAATGTACATTGATGAAAAAACGCTTCAAATATTAAGTATGAATCATAATGCTTTCCTGAAACTACAAATTCAACAAACAACCACTGATGCATCACTCCAATACGAGCAACAAGCAGTAGGCCAACTTTTTTTTGTCTTTGTTTTCCAGCTTGAAATGCTTCCATTGGGTATATTTTCATTCCAGAGCATAAAGGCACAAGAGGAAAATTATTCTTCAATAATTACAAAGCAGAAGTTAAAAACTCTGCCACCTTTTAAGGGACGTCTGCAGGGACAAACTACGCAGACCTGAGACCGATTCTGCACCCCGATTTCTAAGAGTGCAGCACAGATGGGAGAAACAAGGCACCCAATTTTTCATTCGCTCCCTTCTTAATACAGCTCACATGGCCAACAAATTAGATGAGCGAGTATCCCCTCCGTAATTTTATGCACACGTTATCCATATTTTTGCGTAATAAGCTCGAGGTCCTGAGACAAAAACCGAGCCTGCCAATTAAGACACTCGCTTCCAATCTTCTCACTTTCTCCTTCTCTTCATCTTCTTGATTTCCACCAGCTCTCCTTCTTCTCTCTTGATTATTTCTGATGCTGCAGCCTCACCCCCCTCACCCTCCACCCCTCACCAAGTTCCCTGTCAGCATCTCAACCTCATAATTAGCCGGCATTAATTAGAGGCACTGGCATAATTGTTAATCATTGGTTGCGCTGGAAACATCTCAGAGAACGAGCAGAATGCCAAGCATGGCGCAGGGGGGGGAACAACAGCTCCGCAATAGGGACAGAGCCGAAGAGATGCACAGAGATGATTGCGAGCGCACTAGGAAAGTCTCGTAATGCGACGTGACTAATTCCCCGAGAACTCGGTTTTGCTGCTCTGCCGATGGAGACGGCAGAGAAGTGAGATCAAGCTGGTGGGTAATTTATTAATGACTCGGAGCCCCTCTTTTATCACCTAATATTATCGCCCCGAAGGACGATTCCGCGAGTGAAAACAAAAGCCGTGGATGTTGGTGTTCGGATTCCAAGCACGCCTAATGGCCGCCTCGACGGAAGGCCGCCAAAGAGGGACGCGGTGGCGGTAGTTTGATCATGGAGTCCCCTCGGCCCGCGGCGGCCGACTGCACCAATGCCTGTCCATCTCCGATTACCGTCTAATCGAATTCAGCCTCATGTCTGGGCGCTCCCGCGGGTCTGCTCTGGCGGTCGGCTCCTGTGATAAAACATTAAAACAAGACACCACCGTTTCATTGCGGAACGAGGCAAAGGGGACATCAAAACGCCTGCACTGCCTCACAGTCGCCGTCTCCCGCTCTATCTGTCTTCCTTTGCTTGTGTTTGCTCACTTGTTTGCATCTTCTCACTCCCCATCTAACCCCACCGCCGACGACGATGATGATGAGAGACGAGTTCAAAGTCGTCGGCCGCACGGTTTGTCGTCGTCGTCGGGACTCAGACGGCACCTTTCAAAGGTTACGCGGCTCATTCTTTATTCTCCGTGTCAACTGCCCGTAAATTTTTATAGCTTTGTGGTAAGACCTCGGCTATTCAAATTATCTTGTCACAATGCATCCCTGAGCAGGAATAAAGCCCTCCTTTATGGGAAACTGTAAACACTCGCTGTGCTTCATGGGGAACAATAGCCATTTATAAGAGTCCAGCAGAAGCCATGTCCAAAGGGGGCAGTAAACTTTTTTTTCTTTTCCTCTCTCTCCTCCGTCCCCTTTCCTCCTGCCTCTCCATCCCACCTCCCTTTGTATTTTCCTGCCTTTATTCAGCCACCTAATTCTTTTTTTTCTCTTTCTCTTTTTTTCCCAAAGCCTAGCCAAGATCAGGCTGGGCTTTAATGAGAGCCGCAGCC
Organism: Poeciliopsis paucimaculata; assembly: GCA_903067055.1. NCBI lineage: Eukaryota > Metazoa > Chordata > Actinopteri > Cyprinodontiformes > Poeciliidae > Poeciliopsis > Poeciliopsis paucimaculata. Next base: position 28,103 of record CAEGAD010043724.1, read on the forward strand.
TCAGTCTGAGCCCTCCTCTCTATGCAGCTCCATGAGCCTCGTAATCCGCCATCGATCCTTCCATGAGTTGTTGCTGTCAGCTTTCTGAAATAACAGAAAGCCAAACCCCCCCGACCCGAAAAAAACCAGAAGAAACAAAGCGCCATTCCAATTAGTCCAGGTTATAATTGGGTTTATTACAGTGGCGGGGAACGACTCAGCAGAGCGTGAAGCATGTCATCGCTCCGCTCACCGCAGAGCTCCTCCGAGAGCTTTCGGCAGTGACACGGTGCCCTTCTTGCCAGCCTGCATCCTTTTTTTTTTTTTTTGCCAGCTCATATCCAAAAGCAGAAAAGCTTTTCGCCGCTCGGCTCGGCAACGTGGAGCCGAGTAAGCACTCTGTTTGAATGTGACCATAATCCTAATTGCAGACGGACGGCCGTTTTAGCTCACCTCCCCGCGATACATAATAAACGTATCTCTCGAAAGAGATGAACTTTGTGCCACCAAATGTCAGTTACCTTGCTTGAAAAGCTCAAGGACAGATGAGAGAGATGACCTTTGAGAGGAGCAGGCAGTGCTACAATATGCCTTTCAGAGCTTTTGTTCCAACAGTCTGTCTCACCTTTGAGCAATACACTGGACAACTTTCCGAGTCTTTTTTTTTTTTTTTTTTTGCCCCTGCCTTCACGGTGCTGAAGTTACAAAATGAATTCATTTGAATGACAAAGAGAATCGTTTTAAGTGGTGAACCAGACATTTTTTATTTTCACCGGATAATGGCGACAATGTCTGATACAGGAGCTGTGGTTAATTCGCCACTTCTGCATTTGGGTTTCATACGTATTTGGCTTTGGATAGCCAGAACAGCCCCCCGGGGTTTATATGAATATCACTTTCAGTTCGGGTGGCTTTGTTTCTAGGGGTACACACACACACACACACACACACACACACACACACACACACACAAGAAAAGTCATGATTATATACATACCTCAACTTTAAAGTCACAGTTTCCTTGTTGAGAAGAATAAACCAAAATGTTCAATTTTCTTTCTTTTCTTTTTTTTTTTTTTTTTTGCTGTATTCAGTAATGAAACCGGATCCTTTACATTTCTTCACAGTATTTCCATTTTATTAACATGTTTTAGGAGTCATTTCTGACAAGAGCTGCGGTTAGGTTTTTTTCATGAAATAGTCGTTATGCAACGAAAACAATCCACTTTGAAATCGTCAAGGTTGTAGTAGTTTCTTAATAAGACTTTTGATCTTTTATGATAATAAAAAAAGCTTTTCAGTCATTTAGGTGCTTTCCCCCCCCACCGCATATGGAGAATCCAGGTTTTGTGTTGTAATTGAATGCACCATAGAGACACACCTGGTAGGGAAAAACCCTGATGAGTCACCAACAGACTCATCTTGACTGGTTTGTGCCGCCGCTTTTCTGCTGATATAAAGACTCCTGTTGCGCAAGCAGCTGGCTGGAAGCTACACGCTGCTGGATTTGAACTTTAGCCATTTGTTTTCACACTTGACTCGATGCAATTTCAAGCAAGCAGTTCAAATTCATTTTAAAAATGGGACAATCCGTGTTAATGAAGATTATCATGTTAATGCATGAGATTATAGCCAGGTGGCTAGTTTCCATCTCCAGTCCCATTGGCAGATTGGTGTTCAAAACCACGGACAAAACCCACAAACTAAGTACTGCATTAGAAATCAGTCAAGTTTATTTTTACAACACATTTCAGAAACAGTGTTTTCCATCACAAAAGCATAAGGTAAGATAAGGTCATTTTATTCACATAGCACATTTTCAGCAACAAGTGCTTTGCATGAATTGGAAGGAAATACAACAACAAACCAAAGGAAAGAGCAAAAGAAGAAAAAAAAGACAGAAAAGTATAACCCCGTGTTTAAGGAGAAGTAGTTCATGATTTATAAACTAGTTTTCTTCAGATTCTTGGTCTGATGATGTTGAACTTCAGCATGGTTTAGGTTTTCCCCCTTTTGCCACACCTGGGTTGAATCTGTGGCTGATTAACAGGCTTCTGCAGAACTTGATGACTGCAGAAGAGGTCATGCAATTATTTGGATCAGCTCAGTGTTTCAGCTGTTTTACAGTTTTCTGGACGTTTGTTCCAGATTTGTGGTGCGCAGAAGCTGAATGCTGCTTCTCCATGTCTGGTTCTGTTTCTGGAGATGCAGAGCAGGTCAGAACCAGAAGACCTGAGAGGTCTGGAGGGTTGATACAACAGCAGATCTTTAGTGTATTGTGGTGCTAAACCATTCAGTGATTTATAAACTAACAATGGTATTTTAAAAGTCTATTCTCTGAGCTACAGGGAGCCAGTGTACGGACTTTAGATCTGGAGTAAAGTCCATCTTCCTGGTTTTAGTCAGAACGTGAGCAGCAGCGCTCTGAACTGAAGCAGTCTCATTGGTTTTTCTAGGCAGACCTGTGAGGAAACTGTTGCAGTAACCAATGTGACTACAGATAAACGAGTTTCTCTAAATCTTGCTGGGACATTAGTCTGATCCTGGTCATGTTCTTCAGAAGGCCGACTTTGTAACTGTCTTTATGTGACTTTGAATGTTCAGGTCATCACCCAGGTTCCGGGCCTGATCATTTGTAGTTATAATAGCTTAAACTGGTTGCTCACCCTAGATTGTTCCTCTTCAGTTCTGGTTTTGTTCAGTTGGAGTTGCAGAAAACAACAATACAAACCATACATATTTGAATTCAATCATTATCGACAGTATTGGCTTTGCAAGAGACAGTTTTTAAAGATGATTTTTTCTTATTTTTTTAATGAAATGAGAAGTACCTCATGTTGCTCAGAACTGTTTTTAAGTGTGAGCTTTTCTAAGTTGTATTGATCACCCTTGAACCTGGCCTTGTTTCCTCACTGCTGGCATAAAGTTTCTTCATTTACAGTTGTTGAATTTTTTTTTTCCTTATTGATAAATGGAAGTTCAAAAACCTTCCTCTGTCAGTCCACTTTTAAAAGTTGGACTGGCAGAACGGTAGAGTTATGCACTTTGGTTTGCGCGAGCGTTCCTCTCGTGTGAAGGTGCCACTAAACTCCTACTCCACTACAAGTAGTGGTGCCTCGCAGCAGGAAGGTCGCGTGGTGTTTTCATCACAGACGCACAGAAATGTCGAACCGAATCGGAGAATTTTCCAATCAGTTGTTTGGAAACACAAGAGTCGGATATTTTTCAGAGTGATCAACACGCCGTACTAAGTGCCACTGCTAAGATCGGTCGGGACACTGTGCCAACAAAAAAGCTGAATTTTAATGATGAGACCCATAAAAGAAAATGTTTTCCCTTGAACTCTTTAGTATGCCCATGTGTTTTCTTAACGAAGGTTTCCACCAGTGGGTCAGCCGTATAGTTGGCAGACTGAGAGGGGTAACTTGCCCGGAGAGCGTGAGAGGCCCCCCCCGTCTGTGATTTTCAGCAATGCAACTACAACCAATTATTCACTGGGATTATACCTTCTAGTTTTTAAACTTCGCTACAAGCTCCGTGAAAAGGTGCAACCGTAAAAAAAAGAGAGAAAACTTTGAAGGAATTTTGCAGGCATAAATTTCTTGTCTCACTTTTTGAAGCAACGACAGAGAAAGCGAACAACCCAGCGTCAGAACACCCTGCTCAAGAACCTTAATGTCAGAGACAGTCTGCAAGAGTCGCAGATTTTAATGAATAAAGCCGGAGAGATAAAGCTTTAACCACACAGACAGAGAACAGAAGTCACATTGTTTCTTAAATGAAAATCTTTTTTTAACAAACCAGGCAAGTCGTGGCTTTCATTTCTGCCTTAAAACAGTTCAAAACCCCCAAAACACTCTTCTATTACCGACAGAGTGAACCAGGAAACGGTGACGAGTTTAAACTGATGTGACTAAATTATACTGCGGAAAATATTCAAATAGGACTCTCGTTCCATAAAACAACATCCAATGACCCTCAGTTTGAGTTAAGATAGGGTCTAGTTTTATTTTTTCAAGGGAAATGATCCAAAATCAGGAAGAGGAAGCAAAACCTTTACAGACCCCAAAACCAGTGCATCTCCACTAGAAACCTAACAAAAAGTAGATTATTTTTCTTCTGTCATGTTGAGACATGCCTGTGCTGCCTTTCAGGCTGTGAGAGAGACAGATGTAAAGTGGATAACAGGAAGGCTGAAGAGACAAAAGCAAAGTTGCTCTGTTTTACTCTACGGTATGTAATTTTTATTAAAAAATTTAAAAGGTTTTCTTACATATTTAATAAGACCGTCTTGCAGGTCTTCCAAGTCCTCCCTGTGCTGCTATTGCCAGCTGAAGAAATGCACCGCTACCGGACAAAAACAACCCCACCCCAAGCCAGGAGGAGCGTCTTAGCGCTGTCAATCATTCTCATAAACGCAACACTGAATGTGCTTACGGTGGAGAAGAAAGTCACCATTACAGAGAAGCTGTTTATTCGCCGTTAGACACGAAAAGCTCGGCTGACAGAAAGAAGCTGAAGTGGTAGCAGAGAGCGAGGGATGGGGAGCGTGCGCACGGGAATGTTTGACAGTGACAAGCCCCGCCTCCTGGCTCTGATTGGTTGTTTTCTAGTTAGGACTGGGAGAAGGCAGAGGAGCTTTTTTTTTTTTTTTTTTTTTTTATAGACATTGCAAAGTCACGGCAAAGTGACAGTTTCAACAAGTATGTAAAATAAATAAGAATAACTTCACAGTTACATGCTGCAGCTTTAAAATCTACATTCGCCGAGGAACACGCCGCAGTTTTTCATAACGCAAACTAGGGCTGTTGGTTGCAGTAAAAATATGGCTTGCAATCACTGAACAAATATAAACATTGTTAATCTTCCTGCTTTGGGTTTATGACAATCATAAATCCCAATAACGGGAAGTTTATTTAGCTACTTGTAAGTTATTTATTTCTTTGTTTTTTACTTTTTTTTTTTAAAAAAAAAGCTGCTTCTTGACCGCATTATGCTTTTATGGCATTCAATCAAGTAGTTGTAGTTCCCTAATGTTTTAATCACCTTACCTTCTGAAACGTTTTACGCTTCATCAAACGCTTGATACCAAATATATCACAGCCACAGAAAGCCTTAATGCACTGGTCCTAAATAATTAGCGAGCTGCTACTGCAGTCCAGGCAATACTTCACTTTGTTTGTTTGTTTTTAAGCATGGTGGTTCTGCGATGATTATGCATGTACAATATATTGTGCAGTCCAACACTGCCCTTGCCAACTGGCCTATCACTTATGTAAGGTGTTTAAGCAAGCTTTGCATGTGAACTGTGCAATACCTTCTTTTTAATACGAGCAAAATCCCACTTTACAACGGCTCCCTCTGCTGCTTCTTCCTACCGTTCAGGAAAAAAAAACAAAAAACAAAAAAAAAACGTGTGTTGGGTTAATTGCTCACTTTAAATTGCCCCTATGTTCGAGTGTGTGTGTGCGTGTGTATGCGTGGTTATTTGTCCTGGCTGTCTCCAAGGATAAAGTGGGTGTAGAAAACGAAAGGAAGGAAGGAAGGAAGGAAGGGATGGATGACTAATCATTTCAACTGAAAAAAGGCACCCTTTCAGACAAATTAGACGGGAAAAGGAGTTTGCAGCTCTCCGTCCTCCAGCTCCATCTCGGATTCCAAGAAAAAAAAAAAAATCTTCAGAATATTTTGAATAGCCGGGCAAAGCCAGGAACGCAAACGCGCGACTTCCAAGACTCGAAGCCAGTGAAAATGAGTAACATTTGGTACAAAAACTCACAAGCGTTAGGGAGGCTTAAATGAGCCTTCGCACTCCTCCTCCTCTCTGAAGTGTATTCAGAGAATTGAATTGCACCCCTCTGGAGGGAGAAAGGGAGACAGAGAGGAGGAAGAGAAAAGAGTGAGTGAGAGAGAGAGAGAGGCGGAGAGAAAAGATGTGCAGAGAAAAAGAGAGGATGAGAGTAAATAGAGTTTTCTTGTGTTCAAATACAGTTTTTTTGTTGTTGTTTTTTTTTCTCCCCCCTCCTCCTCCCGGCTTTGCAAAGAGCAAACATCAGGAGTATCAACTCGGAGATGGAGACGAGGCTGGCCCGCGCTGCCTGCGCCGCGCGTCGCCATGGCAACAAGCGAAACCATCTGATGATGCGAGGGAGCCTGATTGTCACAAACACGGTCACCGGGACCCGGCTGTCAAGCTGCCGGGGGAGAAGCACTCAGAGCACTTACAGGCCTGCTCTCCTTTCCTCGGTGTACTGTACCCTTATCCGTCACATCCTGCCAAGCTCGGCTCGCTGAAGGACAGGCAAGTACTCGCACACTTTTATACCCCCAACATCCCCTCACACACTCACACACACACAACCTGCCACCCCCCCTACCCCCAAGGCCTGAAATGCGCTGTGTAAAATCTGTGTGGGCTGTTTGAAGCCGCCTCTGATTTGTAGCATCAGGTCTTCCAAGCCTTTGATGTCAGAGAAAACAACAGCGAGTACACTGAAGCCGGTGCCATTAGAAATAGTTTTTCCTCCACGCTTTTATGTGCTGATTAGGTATTCCGTGTGAAACGCCCCTCTCCGTTTTCTTCCCCGGTTTAGCCGCGGAACAGCCAAACCGTGAAGGTGTTTAATAAAGAAGAGAAGAGCAAATGATGATCTTTCTCCCGTCCCCCCCACCAAACACTTTCCCGAGGGAGGGTTACCGATGGGCAGCGGCCACCTGCTACTGGGAGCGCCACACTTTACTGGTGCCATGAAAAGACAGAGGATGCTCTCCACAGGCCAATCAAAGAATACCAGCAGCTGGCTGGATGCCCTCCTCAGCCCAGCTCTCTCTCTCTCTTTCCATCTCTCTCTCTCCATCTCTCAACGCCCTGTCCTTTTACCATCATCCTCCACGGAGAATGTCTCCGTCCTCCAACTCCCAGTTGGGTGACAAATATTTACAGTGCTGCCCCGATTCACTCTAGGTTAATTACTGAGCGCTAAGTAGGCATCATAAATGTGATTCTTTAAAAAAAAAAAAAAAAAGAGAGAAAAGAAAAGACAAACAAGCGCACGTGATATAAACACACACACGGAAAATTGACTGTCTCGGGCCCAATCGGCGCCCCGCTCGCGACCTGCCCTCCAGCCCCAGAGGCATAATGCAGTTTATTATAGACATGTGAAGACTTAATTAGAAGTGTATAATGCACGCCGTCCGGGGACCGCTGTCTGTACGGCTGTATAAAACTGGGACAAGTATAAAACTGGCTGCGTTAACAGCCTGAATTAGTGAATCTCTCTGTGCTACGTTGGCGATGAGAGGCGGCAAAACTCTTGTTTGCTCCTCATTATGACAGATATATACGTTGCTTTTCCAGCCAGTAGTTGGAAATATTTTTGCGCTTTTTTTTTTCTTTTCTTCCTTTTTCAAATAATTGGATCTCCGTATGCGGAGTGGTGGCAGAAGTTATAAGTAATGAGCATCATCATTAAACAAAATACAGGCCGACACACCTTTTTGGCTCCGCATTTGACAACTCCGGCAGTGACAGCTGGCGTTTCGGAAGTGTGTGTAGGAACACTTTCCTTCAAACTCGGCTTGTAAAAGAACTTCTCAAGACTTGCTGAGAGTTTTTTTTTTTGTCTTTAACATCTGCGGCAAATCACTCAGCTATAAGCCCAGTGCCCTGCCCTAGAGAAAGCCTTAAAGATTAGCAGTTAGATTGCAATCTTTACTACAAACAGCCTTTCCAAGTGAAGGAGGAGAGTAAAAGCTGTGCTGATGAGGAAGATTAGCCTAGGCCCGAAACAACAGAGGCAAAACTAATCTACTCAACAAAAAAAAAAGAGAAAAACAGAAGAGGACGGTCACATAAAGGGAAGAGGTGGCAGACGGAGGCGAGCTTTACACTAAAGGAAATATTTATGACTTGGCAGTGGGCATAAAGATGCAGTCGGAGCTTTTTGGCCGAACCGAACAGAAACAAAAGAGGTGAGGGGGATCGATAAATCCATACAGGTTCAGAGCGGCAGCGGATTCCCTGACATTTGTCACATGCATTATTGCTTCGCCGGACAGGACCGTGACCCGAGTGACATTGCGGGGCCCCTCGTTCATCCAAGCCGGGGAAAAAAAAAAGAAAAAAAGATGCAGAACCTGAACCCACGCAAGGTATTGAAGAAACTGCCGTTAAGAAAAGGGGGCGGGGGGAGAGAGAGAAAAGGTTTCTATCTGCACTTCTTCTTGGATTTATGTTGCATAGAACCCCAGCGGATCCCATTAAAAAAGACCAAAACAAACAAGGAGGTAGCCCATCTTTCTCACCAGCTCTTCCTTTGCACCCTGCCTGGCAGACCCCCTCTCCCATTAGTCCTGAGTGAAGAGGTAAATTTGTGAAAAGAGGTCACAAATGCCCAGTTTTTCTTTCCTGCTAAAGTAAAGCAGAGGGGCCCCGGTAGCTTTAAGTACACTTTTGTTATCGAAAACAGATACAGTTGTGCTTTTAGTGGACCATTTCCGGTACATATGAACACATTAGCCTGTAGATCAGAACTAAGTGTTGCTCAGTTACTGTAGCGTCTGTGCTGATTAACTGGAATTAAGACGCAGTGTCCTTTGGGTTTTCTTTTTTTTTTTTTTCTAAAGGATTTCATTTGGAATGGATTTTCAGCTGAAGGTATTTGATTGTATTGTTTCCCTTCAGCGTCACTACAGGCTAAAAACAAAAAGAAATACCTTTCAGAGCCAAGTTGGAGTTACTGTGTAAGCCATAAGCGAACCGCTACGAAAAATATTTTTTCCTGTGTTTCTCTGTGTTATTAAAGAGTAATATTTACTTTAATTTTTGAAAGGCTTTTTCCTAGAAAGTTTCCCAAAATGTGCTGGATGTCTGGACTTCTTCCTTGATCTATTCCCAATATTTGTATATTTTGTTTTGCTCTCCAGTCGCTTCGTCACAGACCTCTTTCCAACCTGGCATCGATTAGTTGCATTCATCTTTCTTTCTTCCCTTCTTTTTTGTTTTTTTTTGTGTCTAACCTCATTCACCTCTGCCCTTCTTTCATGTTGTCCTTCTTTTCTTCCTTTGAATCTTTTCTTATTTCCTTCGTTCCAGCTTTCATTTCCTTTCTTATGCCTCCTTTAAGCAAATATAAATTCTTAAATCGACATACAGAACTGGGAACTGTGGAAAGTTGAGTTTGGAAAAAGAAAGTCTGCCGTTTCTTCATGAAATTTTGAAGGAACCCTGGTGATCTCTCCTTTCCCTCACCTCTACGGCGATGCCATTATCCATTACAGCCGATGGGGTCGGCAAGCCTCTGATGTGCCTGCAAAAGGTTATTTTATTTTAACTTTAATTTGATTGAAAAGGGTGCTTCAGGTTTATTATCCACTAGACTTCAAGCTAAATCTACTCCAGAGAATATTTCCTCATCTCAAAAAAAAAAAAGGTATTTTATTTACTTCAGACATGTCCTTCATAGCTAATTAGCCGATGAAAATCTGTTTCATGATGCTGCAAAACACACAGCAAGTTCAAATGCTGCTGTCACAGAACTCTTTCTCTGGGAAATTTCATTTGCCATTCCTTAAAAACAAGCTTAATTAGGTGGAATTAAACACAGCGGTGAAGTTGGAGCGAACAGATCCCGGCGGACTAGGTGTTTTCTAACAACAAATTAACATTTCATTTATCGTCACATTGTAATTTAATTCCAGTCACCGCGCGACTCGGCTGAATCCAAACAACCCTTGACTGTATATGTCGCAATCAAATGGGCCTACCAGCGGTCTTTTTTTTTTTTTTTTATTGCAGTAGAAATAGCACTTTAATGAAGATGAGCTCTGTAAGTACAAACACTTAAACAATGATTATTATTTTCACAGGTGTGTTTCTGGGAGCAGAGTTTGTGGAGCAGCAGCCTCAATGTGACTCAGTGTGGCTGTTTTTGTGCACACTATTGAAAGGCAGCAGCACCTCCCATTCATTACTCTAAAAATAAAACCCTGGCCAAAAATAAAAAAATAAAAAAACATTATATAGTTCTGTGATAAAACCGCAAGCCCAGCTGGAGAATTTAGGGATTTACCAAACACAAAGAACAAGCTAGAAAAAATAGAAGAGTCAGTGTCCTCTGTGTAATATACGATTATTAAAATACCAGCAGAAACAACAGGGGCACTTGTGTTGGTGGATGCTGCGTAATGCTGCGCTATGATGCCGTAGCTTTAATCAGTCAACCGAAAGCCCGCGTTGCTTCTGGTGCATTTGTTATGGCCGTTTTTACAGCACTAAATCGACTCGCATTATCAATATATGTACATTTGAATGCAGTTTGAAGTAAAATGTTCCACAACTTGGTTAGAAACCAGCTTTGATGGGTTTTTTTGAAAGTGGCTTTTTTAATATGTGATGATTGTAATACGATGTTAAAAGCAGATATAACTGGTGGGGTAGGGATTGTCATTTCAACGTAATCCAACCATAGTCCAAACTGCTCCTAGCTGAGAGACCGAAGAGGCGGAAATCCTATCGGATTCAACAGTAATTTGTTCTTAAAAACTATTTGTTAAAACATGTTAAACTGAACGGCACAATTTTTAAAAAAATTACATTCGCTTCCTTTCTGTCAGGTTCTTCTTCTCCATGTCCACGTTGAAATCTTTTTGGTTTTTCCCACTGGGCACGGGCCAATTACTGGAACCATACCATTCTTTTTTTTTTTTTTTTTTTTTTTAATGAGAGAAAAAGTGACCAGAATTTTCTCTGACTATGCAGCGCATGTAGTACTACTGTACTGTCCCTCCTCCACAGAATAATGATAATTGGCTGGCTGATAGAAGGCTACTGCTTTTGCCTTGCTTATGAGGACGACAAAAAATGGTTGGTTGGAAGTTCATTGCAGCACCAACACACTTAAAGCTAAAAATTCGCCATCCATCAACTTTATTATGGTAATTTTAGACGTCAAATATGGTAAACTATGAATGGCTACAACCAGCTTACCTGGCAAGATATCCTGAGTGTTTAGCTCATGTCAACTAAGCTGTTGACATGAGAACATACTTTAGAAAGAGTATAACGACTGATATGTTTAATACTCAGCATGGATGGTTACCTAGAGTAACCCAGTAGTGCTTACGCCCTGCAATTAAATCAGCCAGACCTGCGTAACAAGCCATTCCCCCATCCTCCAAGGTTACTGTTTATGTACACCCAGACATGCTGTACAGTTGTGATGAGGCCCTCATTTGTCAAACGTCTTCTTTTCAAGTGAGTAGAACAACAAAAGCGCTGATACGTAAAAAGACGGATCGATGGAATCTGCTGGGTTTCCAGCTGAGATAGAAACTTTTTAAAACTACTTTGAATAATTAATTGAGCACACACTGTACTGTTTGACTAGGATTAATTGGAACGTGTGAGTGATCAAATTGAAATCATTTTGTTTTTCGTAAAGTACCTTGAGACGACATTTGTTGTCAGTTGGCGCAATATAAATATTAGCTGAGTAGATAACGACGATTAACCAGGAATTTGACTCTTTGTGTGTCGCTGAGATTCCAAATGCTAAAGCTATAAAATTATGACAGCGTCAAGTCTCCTCACCCTTTACTTCATCCAGAACTGTTGTGTTTTTAATCTGACTTGCTGTTTTCTTTCTTTATCGATTGTTTGGTACCACTTTCTTGAGTTTTGTTTTTATATATATATATATATAAACACATTGTGTTCACAAGCAATTGCATTGCATCAAAACGTCCACAGAGGAGCCTAGTGGTTGTGGGCAAAAGTTATAATAGTTTATGATGTATAATGAATGAACCGATATGAAATGTTTAAGACTGCTACTTATTTTCAGATGGTAGGAATTTCCCCCGAGTATTGTCCACTTCCAGCTACTCCACATAACCCCACTTCAAAACAAAATAAAACCGTTCCATTGACGCTTCCTAGACTCCCAATTCTCAGATTTGTAAAATTTGTTTTTCTTATTCTATGAAAGTAAAAGTTGACTTCTGTCCGTTTTGTAGTGTTGCTGTGCTTATCACTGCTAAAGAAAAAAAAAAAAAGTTTTGTTTTTTGACACAGAAATATATTTGCATTTTCTGCACTGTGTAGACGGGCCTTTTTCATGAGTATTTAAGTAACTTTTAGACATAAAACTACATGCTTACACTGCGTATTTATTGGTTTCATGAGCCAAGTATTATAAGTTCTGACCACAAGATCATAAATCAAGTTTTTCCTAACCAACTCCTGGGGATCTCTACAATAACATACAGAGCTTTGTCATTGTATGTATGCATGAATATATATATATATATATATATATATGTATGTGCATGTATGCTTTTATTATGAAATCTAGAACTAAATGACAAAAAAAAAAAAAAAAAATTCTGACCAATGTTTCTCACTGTGTTTTCTGACACCTTGTCTGTGCATGGTGGTCAGAAGAGGAAGAGGTGTGAACAATGAACCCAAGTAAAGTTAAGGTTAACATGAGGTCACGCACTGTCACTTGAGAAACAACCCGTACACCCAATTTTTTCTGTTCTGCTACACTGTGCTGGCACTGTTCCTTTTGTATTGATTTGTCTTTCCCATCCCGTCCTGTTAGGTGTCATGTCTGGTAAAGGTCTGGAAGGGAAAAACCGGCGCTGAGGACGGTAATTGCCTGTTCACAGAGATAGCCATTCAAGGACATGGCAATAGTAAAACCGAGCCTACAGACTCAAAAAAAAAAAAAAAAAGAAAGAAAAAGCCTGTCTTCAACCGACCTTGTACTGTCTTCTTCAGCAGCTGCATGTATAATCGTAGAGGGTTTAGATCGACAATGTGTGGATGGAGTAGGGCATGGATGTTTCGTATTAAAGGACCAAGGTTATAGTTAAGCTTCTGTGCTGTACAATTAGCTCTCCACACTGAAGGTCTTAGTCTTTGTGAAGAAACCGAACCGCGCCCATTAATGGAAAGACGCAATAATAAACATTTGGTACATTTATCATCACTCCACCGACGCAAATCCTAATCGCTCAAGCGCCTTCAGAAAGCATCAGAACTGTTCTAGCTTACCTTGCCGAGCTGTCTCAGAGAGATATTTAGATGTGAGGATCTGTTAAATTGTTAAAAGCTGTTAATATCTTCATAACAGCTTGTGCTGAACAGCTATTTTGAGAGAGATCAAGACCAGTGTGGTCTTGTTTTACCGCATCAAAACAAGCCCAGTCCCAGGAACATTGCAGTGCCTTCTGCGAGCGCTCTTTTAATGATCATTCAATCTATCCTCCTGCTTGCCTGGGTGATTATTTACAAAGAAACCCGGGCCTATTTAGGGAGGAAATGGACTTTGGAGGTGGTGCAACGCAAGTGATCTTCTTGTGCAAAACAGGCAATTTAAAACATTTTTGGTCTGCACAACTAGTTGATATGAAAGTAAAGCAGTGGGAAAAGGCAACTGTTCAATAGTTATACTCTCTTCTCTGTGTTTTTCCAAGCCCAAGTCAAGCCTCTAGTCTGTTGTGGCCTTAAATCATGTCGAGCCTAAGTCACAAAATGGCTACAGGTTATGAATTAAAAGCATTATCCTTGAGCTCCATTCAAAATATTAACAAACAACAACCCACCATTATAAATTACTCAAATTCAGTTAGTCAATTGAAAACTGCCCACTTATTCCTATTATCTGCATGTACTGTCTTTACAGAAAGTCTCTGTACTCAGCATTACCATGACGACTGGCCATTTGTACACACTACAAGTAACTCGGAGGGATCAAGCTGAAACATTTAGTCAAATAACCTGCACTTATTTCAACCCTGACAACATGCAATAAATATAGCGCATGAGACATGAGTTCAAGGATTGTTTCTCCGTGTCAAGTCTCACGTTTTTGTTTCTGTGACTTCAGTGTTGTTCTTCTCTCTTTTTTTGATAAATTTGAAATTTTTAAGTTTCTTTTTTATATATATTACTGTTAAATATGCATTATTGTTTTCTCTCTGTATCGACAGGAGAGCTGCGCGACATCTCATCGTTCCATTTGACGCAAATGCAAGACGAGCAAGCGTAGTAAACAAGCGCTCCTTGCCCGCATTTAACTTCAGAAGCAATCACTCCGGAGCAACACAGTTGACTTTTTAAATCCCTTATCTATTTTACTCTGTAATTGCAAAAGGAACTCATCCTGAAAACAGTTTCCAATAGACCAGGCTGTCATTGTCTGTTTTGGTTTCTCTGTCATGCTGTGATGGCTGTCTCCGAGGAGCACTCAATGAGCTGTTGATTAGATTAATAAGGCTACAGACTGAATGTGGTGATGTGTTTGGCTAACAGGTCATTCCCCGAGCCCCTCTCCTCCTGCGGTTGCTGTACGGGACCAGCCAGTAAAGCCATTTGTTGTCACCACAGATGGCGATAGCTCCCCCGGGAGCCGGCGTGGTTGGCTCACTTCTCCGACAGGCAGTCAGTCGTGTTCCAGTGACATTTGTGTGCCGCGTTTCTTTTCTCCTCTTCTGTGTGCAATTCATGTCTAATCATATTATGTTATTAACTTGCGCCGAAAACACGCCGACTCTTCTGGGAGGGTACTTCTAAATTTACCGCCGACACGTCGTGGCGCGCAGCCGGCTTACTTTTCTCCCTCGGAACAAGAACTGACGTGCGCAAACTTTTAACGTGGATTTGTAATATCCTGGCGTTGATATTGCTCTGTCGTTATCGAGGTCCGCCGAGGCTGTGCAAAACATCGCTCCGAGAGATAATGAAATAAAGCCTCGCAGTGGCCTCCGCTTCTCTGTCCCTTTGCCTGTATAATCACTGATATGACATGATATAATGCGACAAATAAAAAATATCCCATTTCAAAGCAACCAACATCTTGCATTTATCATCGTTTCAGGAAATGCCCAGAGGGCGAAGCCACAGTGCTTACCTGAGAGCGCAGCCTATTGATCTCGGCTGGCAACGCTAACTGTGCTCTATTCATCCTGTTCTGGCTGAGGTCTCCCCGCAAACACAGCCGTCAGTCAGCGCCGCAAAGCAGCATCCCCTGACATTGGGCTAACAATATCGTTTATCTCTCCAGTCACGTTGTTGCAGAGTCATTGTGGCATTTGACAGGGAGTCCTTTTTCGTTTTTCCTCTGAAGATGCTGAATAACATTTAAATTTTAATTAAGTCGTAATGAAACCAAAAGTAGAGGCGTGTAACCCTACTCAAGCTCTTGTTTTGCTTGCAGTAATTCATGGGATTCGGCTGCGTGTTATCATCTTACCCGGACACGATCCCAATGATGAATCACATGCGAGCGGGTGAATATGCATCGATGGATGACGGGTCAAGCGTTCGGGCTCAAGGTTGGGAATCCGGATCGGCGCTTATTTCTAGCGGAACCATGTCAAGAGATAATATTGACACCTTAAACAGCTGACGACTTCTTTGGGAGGTTAAGAAAAAAAATAAAAAATCCATGTCAAATGATTTCCCCTTCAGTAAAAAAGAGACGAAAAAAAAACGAACGTGGGCATTAATAATTCATCAAGATTCAGAGGGAATTGATCCACAGGGAGCGCAGTTGGGATGGTTGGAGAGTCACTGTAACTGTGTATTTATACTTCAGATGTGACTTTTTGTTTTTTCTGCACCTACAGAGTCTTTACCTCAAAAAACCCCCCCAAAAAAACAGTTTCAACTTCCGCACAAGGCACAACTGCACAATTTTAGAAAATTTTACCATAGTTGCAATATATGTCTGATTTTTTTCACCCGTGCTCTTCACGACATCAGACACAGGTGGGCTCTTTAAGACAGGCATTTACTCATGAGTATGTCTTAATTGATATCGCCTTACCATCATCATCATCATGTCAGAACGTCATTGGACGTCACACGCCACAACGCCGCAAGAACTTAAAATAAAATACACAAAAAAAGACATATACAGCATAACATGAAGGCTACAGGTCAGAAATAGCATTTGGCTGTGATAAACAAAGTAAAACATATACCTCGTAGGCTCCGTGTCTTGAAAAGAGGTTTTTAAGTACTTAAAGAGAGCTCTGCTCTACTTCTCCGGCCTTCAGCTTCACTTAGCGTCACCTAAGGACGGGCGGTGGAAATCCTTGTTTACAATCAAGAGTGAATTCTGCTGCCTTATCGGAATCTCGCAAAACCTCGCGAGACTCCGCGAAGTTTCGTGATTGTGAAGTTGCCGATTTCAGCGCCAACTTCACATGAGCGTTCGGTAATGAACGTTTTAAGATTTTTAAACAGACAAACGTATTTAATTTCGGACCAAATGAAAGCTAAATGCAGCTCAACTCTAATTGACAAAGAATGATATACACTTATTTATACATGAATTAACTAATGCACTCAAAATACTTAAACTTATCTGTGCTTTCATCACTGTGACATTTAGCAGTTAATGTACTTTGAATCTGGTGGGACCATTTGCTGCTGTGAGCTTCTTTCAAACTGGCTAACTATTACATTGGGGTTAAAAATTCAAGTTCATGGCACTTAGAGTTTATAAGCTAGCAATGATTGTGCAGCCCTATTGCAAACCTACCACCATTAATTAGCGAGGAAGCAACGGGGCCACTGGCAACATTGGAGGAGCGGCAGAGCTCTAAAGAAACAAAGTCAAACAATAAAAGTCTGATTTGTTTTTCTGTGCTTAAACAACCGCATCTTGCTTGTAGGTTAAGCTAGATTATCAAACAAATGCAAATGGCTGTTGCATCTCCCAAGGTACTACATTCACATTTTACCTTGGATGCACCTAACAAAGTCCCATCTCAGCAGTGGTTAAACGGGAGGGACTGTCTTGGTATCCATGTTTTTTTTTGTTTTTGTTTTGTTTTGTTGCTTTGGATTGAGTTTATCCAATTATCTTGCAGGTGTGACATCAGGGAGAAGCTCAAGAAAGAAAGCCTCAGAGGCAAAGAAAAGCGCTGCCGGTTGAATGAGAGATAAGCAAATGAAAAACATGCAAATGGGGGGAAAAAAGTTATTTAAAAATTTCCCTTTTGAACGTCTGAGCTAATTGGTTGCTAGAGAGGAGAAGATGCTGATGTAGGTTTTTTTTTGTTTTTTTTTTCCATTTTGCAGCACGCCGCAAAGCCACCCACCCTGCAAACTCGCACAAAAGCTCTGAGGGGAAGCATCAGACGGTGCACTCATGAATGCATCCGACACAGCCCGCGGTGACACCCTACCTCGCTTCCTTAACAATGCTCCGTTCTGCCTGGCTTCTCCATGAGCCGCGTTAGACGTCACTTTGTTTTGCCTTCTGCATCATTTCCCTCAGTCGCCCTTTGTTCTAGTGCATGTAAAAGCAAACGTTAACACGCCGTAGCGTCCTGCTCGGGTCCTTTTGCACGAATCGCTTGAATCTTTAACCTGCGTTTCGCAGGAGGTCTGGGGGGGGGTTCTCTTCACACACCACCGTTGGAGACCCGAGACACTAGCACCGGGAAGATTGCAAATGGCTGCGCAAGAGCATCAGCGCACACTCCATTGCACACAACAGCAACCTGTAAGCATGAGCGAGTGTATTATTCCATCAAAAATATTGGCTATTCATTTCATGAAGATGCAATACTTGCAAAAAAACAAATTCTAAATGGGTGGAGGGATAATGAGCTGCAGAGGGAGTGCAGGACACCTGTTTGTTTACACAATGCTTTGCAAACACACTGCGGTTAATCACCTGAGGTGCGACGCTTATCTACATCACAATGAAGGGGTCAGCCAGCAGCTTGCACACACAGAGGACGGCCGCCGTTCCATTTCAGCTTTTCGGCTTTAATGCCTGCCTTTTTTCTCTCTCTCTCTCTCTTTTTTTTGATGCGAGCGAGACGTGGATGCAGATGTTCTTCATTGTGGTGCACCTGCAGTTCCACCCAGGCCTCCTGCGCGCCAACCGGCAACAACTGAAACAAAAACAACAAAAAGGAAAGAGCGTAAGCGCTCGCGATGAGCGATGGACAAAATAGCATGAACAAAACAAAACGAACCCCCAACCCCCTTCAGATGGAAACGAAGAAATAAAAAGATCTCAAAAACGATTTTGAGTCTCGTTTCAATTTCCCCCTCAGTAGTCGTCCGTAAAGCAAGGCTCACCCATCGGCTCCCAAAAGAATCCGATTACTATTTCTTTTTGTTTGTTTGTGGGGGTTTTTTTGTGGGTTTTTTTACCTTTTACCAGCAATGACGGACCCTCCACAACTGTGGTTAGCGCTTTATTTGTTGTCTCTATAAAGGTGACTTATAAGCCGCTATCACAGGGCCTGCAAGACACATCAATAAAAGATTAAAAGGTTTGAGCAGAGAAAGGGACGGACTTCATTAAAGTTGATGCCGAGCTACAAACACCTATCGATATGTGAGAGACAAGCGCAACAGTCGAGAGGTTCAATTGAGATTTGGCTCCTCGTTGACATCGGCTGAGTCTTCATTGACTTGCCGGGGTGACAGTCAGCGGACGGCCAAATCTACCTGGGGTCAACATTCATCTTCGGATAATGGGGAGTTTTACGGACGCCCTGAAAGGATCAAACCTTAGAAAGGCTTGAATTACCCTGTGAAAACGGTGGAGACGACAGATACAACAGTCCGTCACCAGTTGAGAGTTGGGTTGCCTCTGTTAGACGGAAATGCGGAAAATCAGGAAAGCCAATGGAAGCCTGATTTGAACACGTGGATGTTTATTAGTTTTGTGTTTTGACAAACAACCAAAGTAACAGTTGTACATCGTGCTGCTATATCACATTGCATAAGTGGAGGAGAAGAGAAACAAAAAAGGGGAAAAACTATTGCTACGCTCTGTCACACATTCGTGCTTTCGCCGGTCTTCTCCCTTACCTACTGTCATAATGGTCGCTGAACATTTCCATACAAATTGAACGCCTAGCAACACGACCATTACAACTACCAGCTACGGTGACAAAAGGAAAATACATTTTTAAGACCATCTGTAAAATATCATCTAAAGGAAAGAGACCATTTCTGGTGAGAAATAAATGAAATTAAAATGGCTAACATCAAGCGCAGGTGTACACCATTGTGCGCACATAATGGAAAACATGTTTTCTGATATTGTGCAGGAAGTTTGTCCTGCTTAAATCTCGGCCGTTTATGTTGGGTGTGCCATCCCGTCATCTGTGCAAGAACAATCGCTGATAGAGGATAAGTGTGAAGTGAAAGGACACATGCATACATCAACTGTCTACGCCCGCTTATCATTGTAGGCCTGCAGGCATTGAACATATTGCCAGTCTATCACAGAGGCACACAGGGCAAACAACCCTTACAGAGACCAGTTTACTGAACAGTCATGCCTTGGGACTAGAAATCCAGAGTATCTAAAAGGTTTATTTGGGCTGGAGCTCATGTGACGGACTCATTTACATTAATCTCACTTAATTCTGGGTTTAGTGATGACAACTTGCTTTTTTGAGTTGAATTTACTTAAAAGTTGCACATTTTTAACTTCCAGGAACTTTTTGCTTTTGACTTTACTTGAGACTTTAAGTTCAGTGCCACGTTCGTATCCTACGTCTGACATCATGACGCAAGCTTCACCAGGGACAGACCCAGCACCAACCAGGCGCTGTGGTGGCGCAGAGGGAGAGCACAACAAGCATAAGGAGACCTTAGTCCTCGACGTGGCCGTCGCAAGTTCGATTCCCGAACTTGTGACCTTTGCCGTATGTCTTCCTTGCCTGTCGTTACCCGCTTTCTTGTCTAAATACTATCAAATAAAGGTCACGCAACTTTTAAAAAAAGAGCCTTTTTTATTTTAACTAAATTGACTGAAATTTGTCAAGTTAAGCCACTTAACAAATGAAGTTGGATAAACTGAATTGAATTACTTAGTTGAATTGGAGCAATTCAACTAAGCTGTATCAACTATTTAGGGATTCGAACCCAGGACTTTCTTGCTACGAGCATCGATTTCAAAGTGGACTCCAAACAGAAATTCTAAAACTATGAGCCATAATTCTGTCCTGCCACATTTATTTTGACGCCTCCAAAGGAAATCAAATGCAATTGAACCTTTTGGCCAACCTGGGGAATCCCTTTGTGACGCCGACACATCACCCTGACGATTTATGACCGGGAAAGCACATCACACAACAATAATTCAAACTGGAGTCATGCGCTACTTTGTGTTGGTCAATCTATCACATAAAATCTATTAAAATCTTTAAGTGGAATCTTTGAAATGAGTGGATACTTGGACAATTTTTCACCCAACAGGAAAAATATCAAGTGGAGTACAAGTCATTCTTTGAAAAGATGTGAAGATCTGGACCAAACATGATGCCAGTGACATCTTAGTAAGTGTGGAAAGCATGAAACCATAGGCACTGATAGCATGAATTTATGAGCAGAACATGCGTTCCACTGGCACTCGAAATAAAACAAAAACTGTTCTAGATACCCACAAATAAAGAGGCAGAACCGTGTGCCCTGACTTTGTGTCACTTTGGTAATGCATAGCCAATTAGAAAAAGGCTAATCCTGCCCATGAAGGTGAATCTGTCTGAGGACGGGCTGAAAGGGGACAAGGAGGCACATTATAGATCAGTGGCAGTCAACTGAGCTCATGGCTCAGAGGAAGTTCAATCTGGAGCAAAGTTTCAGGTTTCTTCAACGCATTTCTATTGCAAAGCCGAAGCACAGCATGAATTGGTTGCGAAAGAATAACAAAACAGCAACTTAACTAACTTAGTTTGCAAAGCAAGCATTATTATCAAAGACAAGCTATGCAATTTTACTGAAACCATAGGCATTGATAGCATGAATTTATGGGCAGAACATGTTTCTGAACATCAATTTGTTTTTCGCTGATTTCATGTTAAAAGGTAAAAATATTCTGTTAAGATAACTAGAGTCAGTTTTGTGCTTTTTTCTGTGGACGATTTGCTCTTTTTTTGTGTGTGTGTCCGACACGATGGCATTGACCTGAAAGATCTTAGTATAAAAGCACAATGTAAAATAAAACAGAAAGAAGATTGTAAAAAGCCAAACGAGAGAAAACTTGGGACAAAACAAAAATCAGATTAAACAAGAAATTATTTGACTTATCAAACTCTAGTTAACCTTGTGACATATGCTGTTGTTTGTTTTGATTGACAACTTTTTGCAATTTCAACAAAATTTACATGATTTTTGCCGATTGTCACAAAGCTAAACACGCGGGTTATTTAATATATTTACCTGCTTGAGGTCAGTTACCATGTCACCCTTTCCTGCTTTCATTTCGAAACCACTTTGTACACACGTGCTTAAATCTTATTGAATGTGTTCATTTTTCCAACGTGGTTAAGTATTTTTATAAATTATGCATCTGAAAACTTCATATTAGAGCCTATTTCCATTTATTCTGCTGCGATTCCCATTTAAACCCAATTGACCCTCAAAGAATATGACAGATTAAGACCCCTAAACAAACCAAGGTCAATCTTGATGGCAAGCTTTATCGACAGCAGTCGTAAAAACACATTTTCTTCCTGCAGAAAAATGTTGCCATGTTCAGTGTGGATCAACCCAAACTGTAAGTGGGCCGAAGGCAAAGGGGTGAAGTAACCAGCTCCCCCTTTTTAACGACCGCCTTCTTGATCGTGGCGACAGCTGGCATTAAAAAAAACAGCACCACTCTGAGTGTTTCTGCTGCCGTCTCGGTGGGTGATGGCTCACTTAATGCGGTTTCATCGCGCGCCACGCCGATCCGTGTCTCGTTTAGCCCTCAGCTCAAGAAAACAAGAGCTGCGGCAGGTGAAAGAGTTCATCACAGCTGCAACCTGTGGACCTCAACAAACAGCCTCTTCACATGGAATAGCAGACGTTAGCCTCCAGCTGTGACCTTCTCTCGTGGAATATGCAGAAAGAAAGCCGCGGCACAGAAACGCAGGGCGAGAGCAGCGTTCCCGCGGAGACTCACTTTGGCGAAGGCAGAGAGCTTAACAAACGAGATGAAACGCGGCGGCTCCGGCGTCGAGCCGCGCTCCTCGTTGCCGTGCGAGTGTTTCAGGTTATTTCTGTGTTTTAGCCACGAACATTAGAAAGCCTGGAGATTGTTGAAAGGCGTTTTCAAAAGCGGGGGGTCTCGTTTGGGCTACGAAAGAAAGCAGAAAACAAATTGTTGGCTTAAATGCATTGCACTGGTCGTTTTGTCCTCTTCTCCTATGCACAGAGGCGTAAAAGGCTTTTCTGTATTCAGTTAAGCCAGTGAAAACACCCACTGTAGTGCAGTTAAATGTTTATGTGGTTACAAGTTTCCTTTGATGCCCTGACTGCGTCTCAATCCGTTTGTGGAAACAGACGTAAATTAATATTACTTTACGAAAATCTTAAAATTGTCAGCCCAGTTGATAAACATGGCTCCACGTCTGTCAGTCTGGCAGCTCAAAAGGAGTCATGAACACAGCTATGTAACACACAACGCTATTCCTCCGCCTGTCCTTGTTCTACCTCTCTGCCAACCAAAGCAGTAAAGAAAACAAGAGTAAGAAAGTGTCACCGCATCGACGCTGACAGGCGTTTCAAAAAAAAAAAAAAAAAATACTGTCATTGCACGAGGCGAGGAAAACAAAGAGCAGATCTTCCACACAGCAACCAATATTACTTCTGCAACTGCAGAACCTGCTCCTCCTCCTGTAGCTGTTTGTCTTCGTCGAAGGACAAAACTGAACGTCGTCTGGAATCTGCTTTCAAAATCGACCCGCTTTTCATTTTCTTAATCTGGGTTTTGAATCAGAGCAGACCTCCGCCAAATTTCCTCCTTCTTCTGTTTAGCATGAGCGGCCATGCGTGCTTCGCTTTATGTGAGAATAAAAGTTGGAGGACATTTCTGTGTTTTGTAATTCGGTGGCTTTTTCTCCTTCTGTATGGCTATAATGCATGGTGAAACCACGATCAAAGTCTCTTGTAGAAACTTTGGAAGGGGAGGCATCTAAATAGAGTCTGTCTTTGTCAAGATTTTGATCAGTCAGACCAACAAAATGCAATTTTTAGTGCCGTGTAACCAACAGTAACAGGGATGTCTGGAAATTAAGTAACATAAAAAGTAAGGTTATGTCAAATTATGGTGATTTTGACCTCTAATCTGTAAAATTCGACTGAAAAGTAAGCAAATATGCTGTCAAGTAGAAGATAAGCAAAAATAGAAAGGCTGCAACAACTTTAGCAAAATTTGTATGAGCAACTTTTGAACCAATTGCCACCTGAAATCAGCTATAATGTATTGGATTACCCTGAAAAGGTCCAGCTGTCCCAGTTGAGTTTTTCTGATATTTGCTTCTATGTGTCTTTAAGCCAAAGCTACAGCAAAGTGAAGACTGTAAGAACCAAAACTAAGGAAAAAATCAGAATGAAACTAGTCAGGAAGGCTAACAAGATGCCAACAGCAACATTGACGAAGCCGCTAAAATTTCTGAGCATTTCAGGTGTCTGCATTGTTGCACATGTGACCATAATCTTCTGTATTTGTTGGTCTGGACAACAAATACATAAATATATGTTGTAGCTCTATAAGTAGAGCTGAAGACAGAAAGAAGCTTTTTCTACCTGCATCAAATCTCCAAAAATGATCCAGGAGATGGTCTGATGAAACCACTCAACCATTTGGGCCACATCTCCGAAACACACGTTTGGCTGAAAACAAGTCGGGTGAGATTATCTGGACCCGAAACCTTTGGATACCTCTTACCACATAGAAATCACAAGAATGGTTAAACGGAAGGATTTTAGGAGGAGTGAAAGAGACGACTAAAAGCCGAATATAAATAAACATTGGAAATGTCAGAGCTAAAGAATGTGCCAAAAACAGAGCGCAAACAGCGATAAAAGTCCCACAGATTATGAAGGTGTCTGCTAGAAACCCTAGGAGGAAAACAGACTGAATAGATTCACCTGAATAATGTTTCATTTTTGGTAATAGCCAAAATAGACCAGGACTAATCTTACAGAAAGTTGGTCAAATCACTTGGGAAAGTAGAGGGTGAAAATATTTCAAAGTCAAAATATGGCTGGCTAATACTCCCAACCAAACATGACAAAATGTTGCTTTTGAATCTGAGGGTGATTTAACAACAAGAAAGTTAAATGGTGTGCACTTTTGCAAACAAGTTAATCCGTTGCTTTTTAGCCGATCTGCACAGGAAAGGTTGAAATTGCATTTAAATGATTTAAAATGGATTTTCTTGCTCTCATACTTTCACATCACAAAAGTCGGGCATTTTAAAAGGGGCGTGGCTCTAACTGCAGGATTACACCCCCACTGATCCAAAGTGCAATTTTTCTCCCATCAGCAAACAACAAAAAAAAAAAAAACTCTAAGATGCAATCTTCGTCGTCTGTGATCTTGCACGAATTCACGGAATCTGGTGCTTTTGCTGCCTAACAACCTTCATAATTTTGACATAATATCAGAGGCTGTAATTTTTTATTAAAAAAGGCTTAATGGATGACATCTCAAACAACCATCCTGTAAAAAGAAAAAAAAAAAAAAAAAGAAGAAATATTTCCAGACAAGCTTTCAGTGGCGCGGCACAAAACTGAAAAGAATCTGTCTGCTCTTGATGAGAAGGTGAGCGAATATAAAGGCAATGCAAGGTCTCTGGATAACAGCGCACAAATAACAACCATGGGGGGGGGGAGAGAAAAAAAGCCTTTGTAATCTCCTATGTAAAAATGTTCACATGACCATCATTCAAATCCATTATTATTAAGTGGTTTACAAAACGAAGAGGTGAAGGCACCTTTTACTTACTTTTACTGCAGTCACAGATGTAGACTTTCATTTTTGTCTTTCCTCCCCACTCAAAACTTTAAGGATAACTTTTTAATTTCCTGTTTGAAGAAGAAGAAGTAGAAGAAGAAGAAGAAGAAGAAGGGCACATGCCAGTATTTGCAAGAGGTAAAACACGACGCGAAGGAACCTGCAAGGTCACATGTGAATAGGCAGTCACGATGAAACCGGGTGACAAGTAAGGTCAGACCAACGACTGCGGCACTAATGGAAAAAGTAACAACTCAAGGCGTCGAGCGCTGGAAAACTTTACCGAGGCGGTTCGACACCAGTTCTTATTTAACTGCCACAATTTCAGCTCAACTCTCAGGGTGGGGGGAAAGTATGGTTCTGTGAACTCATTTAAATGAGCAAAAGGTGAAAGAGATGCCATCATTTTTAAATCCACCAATCACGTGTGCGCTTAATCACCCTCGCCTGACAAAACACCCCCCAAAAAATCTGACTTATTTGTTCAGTTAAATATCAGAGGCATATGGTAGAAGTTTATTTATAATTGTGTAATCTCTCATTTAGTTATGTGTTATAAATGGCCTCATATATCAAGCACTTTCTTAATTCCTGTGGCGCTAGACGGGACTTTAACACCACAAGAAAGATTCTGTTTCCTGTTAGAAACTATTCGGAGTTGCGCTCTGCCATTACAAACTCCACATCTCCATCTAAATAATGCGTAACGATGCAGATACCCATTTAGAGACGTGTGCTTCTCTAAATGGCTGTTTTTAGTCGTTTTTTTATTTTTTTGTTAAATGGCAAACTGGTTTATTTGACTTCTTGCTTCGCAGTTGCAAGACCTGTAAGTTTTCTGACTTACTATTTGCATCTTAATTCAAATAAATTCTGTTGCCAAAGTGGAACATGGACTTTTTTTTTTTCCTTTTTTTTTAATGTCTTTTGGCAAATTGTCCATATTTTTGTGGGTGGAATGGAAAGAGTAGCTTTTAAAGTTAGTCTCTCGCTCGGTTCTTTTCCTTTCTGTGTTTGGATTATTGTTGGTTATATTCAGAGACTCAAAGCACAAGGAAGTGTACTACGTAAAATCTCTGTTTTCTTATGGAGCGCTAAAAGATGATTATATACATGCAGGAATTTCTTCTTCTTCAAAAAAAAAGGTCTAATCTTTGTTTCACCTTTTACACATTTAAATGAGTTCAAGTTGTTTGCCTGTCAACTTGTGGTTTTAATATACACGACATATGTTCCGTCTTCCTTTGGCTTCCTGACAACAGCCTGTTTTTGCCTCCTGTACTTGCAAGCTATATCTGAGGACTAAGAGGTTCATTTGCCATACGTTAAGTGAAAAAAAGAGACTTATATAAATTCATTCATCTTACTTCTATGACTCCGACCTTGCAGGCCGAACATTTTTGCAGTCTAAAGATGAATTTATGGAGAAAAAAAAAAAGAATAAAAAGAGAGCATTCTATCGACCGCACACAGGAAACTAGTATGCATGTAATAAGGAGCTTAAGTTTTTCCAAAAATTGGACATTAATCTAAATCAGTTGTATAGTCAGACCTGCGCTAACATTTTCCACTTAAATAGTTATGTGTTTGTATTAATATTAATGCAAACGCATTGTCAGCCTTGTACAGCAGCAATGCCTGCAAAAAAACACAGTATTTTTCTCTCTCTCCATTACTAGGTACATGATAAAACTCCTCCAGCATCCCAGAATATGCATCTCTACACGAGGAATAAACAGAAAGCTCCTCTGCCTCGGAAAAAAAAACACGATCATCGTCCCACCGCCAGCCGTCCTTTTTGTCTCAACACCTTTCATCAGAGCTGGGCTCTTCGTTTGTGAGCTTCTTGCTTTCCTGTCCCTTTTGGGGGGGATTATCAATCAATCAGATTTTACTGATTTGTATAGCACGTTTCAGCAGCAAGGCATTTCAAACTGCTTTTCATCACAACAAACACAAAGTAATCAAGTGGGGGGTTCTTGCTTTTGCATCCGCAAAAGCTTTACTGGGGACACATTATGTGCTTGTTGGGTTAAAAAAAAAAAATGGAAAAAGAAGCAACTGTACAGGCCCTCCTGTAATGCAACAGAGACACATTTCTGAAAAGGATCAAAAGTGGAATCAGTTGGTCATCTCATTTATCCACAGGCAAGAACATGTTCATTCAGACAGAAACTGTTTAAGCCCTTTATATTGCAGAAACATTGGTAGCACATTAAGGGTGTGCATTTGTGTTGTGCGGCCAGAAATTTATGGGTTTAGCTAGTTTTTTTTTTAGTTTTTTTATTTGTTTTGTTTTAAATCGACTGCAAATTCTAAACATTAAACATCGGACTGTCTAACAGAATGGCTGAAAAGAAGTTTGGTGCTCTTGTGTATCTGCAACCAAAATTTCACAGCCAGAAATATGTTAGTCAGGCTGTTATGAATCACATTAATTATCAAACAAGTGAACATATATATGACAGCACATACGGTCCTGACTCCTTTGAAGTACAAGTGATTATGGCCGCTGTAATCTAAAAAGCGTTTACGTAGCGATTAATATAATTACATTTCTTGAAAGCAGACTCTGTAAATTGTGGAGTTTTGTTTATATTTGTTTGTTGACATATTAGACGTTATTATCAAAAACTGATTACTATGTGGGGGTTACATACAGGAAGGCCATATCACCCAATTACTTTGTGTGAGTTGTACAGATGCGGTGACACTGGGTCCATTGTCTGAGTTTTGCCTCCCACACACACATACAAAATGGTGGTTTCATAATTTAAACAAATGATAAATTCAAATTCATACTCTCAGGACAGAAGTAAGACATAAGCTAAAAGAAGATTTATTAATCTTCATAGACTTTCATTTTGAACTCTGCAACCTGATCAGATTTGACTAAAAGACTAAAAACAGGAAGAAAAAAAGAAATGAAAACGTAATAACATATATATATAAAAAAGTTAATGAATTGTGTGGGGTTTTTTTAAAAGTATGATCAACTTTACATAGCTTTAGCTTTTTAGATGTTACATAGTTACTACAAGCTAGCGCTAGCTATGTTCAGCTATCACACTTGGACCAAACAACTGGACATAAAGACAGTAAAGACAGGATAAAACGTTACATTTATTTCATGTGTAGTATTTCATTTTACTTGTTCGCTGCAACATATGCATAAAAAAAATTTTTTTTTAAATCTAACTCTTTCTTTAGCACATCTGTTGGGAGAATTTCACCAGAGTTAAAATCATTTGAGGAAACTAAAGGAAATATACAACCTGATTAGCTTATATTTATTTACCAATGATGCAGTGAGGAGACAAAAATTTAAACACTATCAATGTATTTAGTATTTTCTGATATATTACATATTGGATGTATTAATCTCTTGTAATTAAATTGGTGTGATCTTTGCTAATCATGCCTAATGTTTTGCACAGTTACAGCCAAAATGGGATTTGTTGAACGTTCCTCATTATAGTGAAATTATATATGTATATATGTGCATATATATTTGTAATGTAAAGGCTGCTCAATCTAAAGCCATAAAACACTTGTCTCTAACTAAAATTCTTCGCATCTTTAACATACATGTACGGCAGCGGATTTACACACTGAGCATAACCAAGGCCTTAAGACGCCGCAGGACAAAAGCCAACTATGAGCCGAATATGCGTGCATGAATCACAGACCCAATCAATAACCGTTTTGTTGGTCTGTTTTATGTCCCCCACCAAGCGCTTAAAAATAATAGCCCCGCGTTACGTTTGTAATAGTGTAAAGTACACGCATCCGTTTAACATCGCGAGGCGTCTCGGCCGCCAGGGGTGTCGAAAAGGAAAATATAGATTTAACGTTTAACTGCACACATTAATTACGCTCTTAAGGATGGGGAATTTTCTCCCGCTCCACTTCCGTGGCGCTCCGCCAAGCCTGCCCTTCACAACCATTACGGCCCGCTTCTTGAAACCAGATTCTCCGGCGATGATAGGCTCCCAGGTCATCATTAGGAGCAGTAAAGGTAGTGGCGTGTTACATTACAATCAGAACAGTTGTAGGTCTTGCTCAACAGCCCTTCTCTTCATTAAAAGTTAGTTAATTGACGGTGAACTGGATCTACTTAAGAAGAAGTAATGAGCTGGGAGGGAAGGTCAGCGTCTGCGAATCAGCACCGATCTCTGTAATTAATTTGGAAAGCAGGGGGAGAGAAATGTTTTTATACCTGAAGGGAAATCATTTTTGTAACATTTTGCACCGAACTACACAAGTTGAGAAGAGGCATCAGAACAAAACACGTTTTAAAAGCTGAATGAGACGTCGCTCTACTCGATACATAAAAATCTAGCAAAACCAATTGCCTTCAAAAGTCTGAGAATATGCCACCCAAAGTTGGACTCTGTTGACCAATTATCCAACACGTGACAAATGCGGGTGATCGGTGAAGGTCACCCGCATTAGAACTGCATTAGAAGAACATCAGTCCCTTTTTTGCCATGTGAGCAGGTCTGCCCAGACATGTTTTTACTCTAGGCCTCTATAAGTCAGTGGAGAGAGATTTTCAAAATTTTTTGAAACAAAACTCTAATGGGTGTTTGGGATTAATCACATGGTACAAGGTTTCCCCCCCCAGAAAAGTTGCTGCGCTCGGCGGCCATTCGTCCATCGGCTGTTCAAAGGCCTGCCACACTTTTCAGGTTTATTTTTCTTCTTCTTTCTGCCGTCGGTGTATTGTGTTGGGATTTTGTGAGATAGACCAATTGTGTTTTTGCACCAAGACAAAGTATGAAAAAAGTTCAAGGTATCTGCAGAAATGCTTCCAAAATACTTTTGCATGGCATTGTGTGAAGAATTGTTGGGGATATGTTGAGTTTGGAGACTTTAAAAAAAATCTCTAAATAACCTGGACCTATTATAACCTTAACTCAGCGAAAAGCTTTTAGACCTCAATGAATGGATGCAGAAGTGAAAAAAAGAGAGAGAGAGAAAAGTTCAAGTCTAAACTAAATTCAGAATACACTGGGTTTTTGAAAAGTAAAAAAAAAAAGAAAACACGCCTGGTGTCTTGCTTGACAGTCATGTCTGTAATTCCACCACCAAGCCATCTTGCCTCCGCCTGTCAAAGCTGACTGTCAAACGGAGTGTATATCTGGGATCTTTATGCGCAGCTTCTCATAACCCAGAAATAGAATCAATAGATCATTTTTTTTAAACAATCACAAACTTCTTTGATGGTTGTATCTAGTAGATAAA
This sequence comes from Poeciliopsis paucimaculata, assembly GCA_903067055.1. Lineage (NCBI taxonomy): Eukaryota > Metazoa > Chordata > Actinopteri > Cyprinodontiformes > Poeciliidae > Poeciliopsis > Poeciliopsis paucimaculata. Next base: position 58,108 of record CAEGAD010043724.1, read on the forward strand.
GTTCAGCCCATGCAGGATCACACTCCGGTTCGGTAGTTGCCGACATGCTGAGTGTGTGTGGCGTTAATTAATTAGGCGTCATGCTTAATTTTTTAGCTCGTTTCAGCCTTTTAGCTAATTTTACCGTATACACTGCGGGGACCTCACAAGTTAGCTTTGAAAGCGGTGTTCGGCGATTTCTAATAGTCTATGAGTGGGATGTTTCCTTGGAATGAAAGTTTTCAGTCGTCTTCAAAAGTTATTTTATACGGGTTTTGCAGCCCCTTTCTCACATTTCTACAAGTCTCGACTTTCTAGTAATTTGATTATATTTTCATTCTCCTGGCGTGGCCCTGAGAAAATGCTGCAACAGGCTGGATTACAAGAAGCTTACATGCAGCAGTTGTTTCCTCTCCGTCCTCCTGCCATTGGACTGATCTTGAGTATATATGCGGCGGCCTGTACCTTGACCCCGCGGCGAATGCGTCGGCCGGCTTAGCTCAACGTTTCACATTGCCGTCTTTCTCAGTCGGAGTCGGCCTCCCTCGCCTTTTGTTTTCCCTGCATCTGAGCTCGCAGTGTTTTTCATCTTCTGCTTTCATTTTTCACATGCTGGCCACTGTCCATGTTTCTTTTCTGCATCCCCCCACCAAACCCTCCCTCGTCTCTGTTGTATGCGCTTTATCTCCTCCATCTCCCCAGCTGTCCCTCTCGCTCTTGCTTCCCTGCCCTCCCATCTGCTGATGATGCCCTGATTATCCTGCAGAGGGAGGTTCTCTCCCGACGTTCCCCGTTGATGCCCCACATCTACCCACACGCGCGGCGCTTCCTTTCCTTCCAACCTTTCTTCCAGTTTCTCTTGTACTCCTTTGTTTTTCCCCTTTTCTTCCCTCCAAAGATTCAGAAGGCCGCCGCTTCATGAACCACAACCGTCCACCCCTTCATCCAGCCAGCTATTCCTCTTCTGTTCCCTCCAGTCAGTCCACACCCTACAGCAGTAGGATCAAAATGTTGCAGAGACAGAGCATGAGCCAAGATAAGCTCTCCCTGCAGGTCACTGTCTATGTACCAGCTGATAAGAATCAATCTGCACCCCAGGATACAAGTCTTTTTGTTGTGCTCGTTCTCTTTGTTACAGACCGTGTTCTTTTATTTTTCCTTTTCACCTCAAGCCGTCCAAGTCCAAGCCGTTTGTTCTAAAGCTCTGCCAAAATCACTGTAGTGCGGCATATTCTTCTTTTCTTGCCTCTTTCCCCTCCCTATCAGACTGTTTAATTTCATTTTTTTCTTACCTTTTCTTGTTTGGATGAGTTCATGCTGGCACAGCGGGTGCTTTTGTAAAAAAAGTTCACTATTGTACCACTTAAAAAAAACACATCTTTACTGGCCTTCGCTGTCCTATAAATACAACAAACATCATTAGGAAGAATAGAAAGAAGCATTCTTTTGAAGACCAACAATTTGAGGCTCCCCAAATAAGTCACGGATGGATGTGCTTCCTGGCAAGTGAAATCACCGGAGATTTAACTATGGTTCATGTAGAATTAGATGTGTGAAAATAGAAGTGCAAAAAGACCCCGTGGTCATGTGCGGTGTGAAGTAACGCTCCCCTCCCCCAGCATTTTGGTGTGATCTGTCAGCCAACTGTGCCCGAGTTTATTCCCTCCTCTGACAAAGATGGTTCGTTTGACTTTGCTTGAAGACACACACTCACAAACCCCACCCCCACATTCAACCAGAGCTTGGCTTCCAGACAAAGCAATTAGTAAAACTAGATTCGTTCGTCGAACTCCCAAAGCAGAGAACGTCGACGGTTTTATGTTTGGCATGACAGAGCAGAAAATTTCATTTAGCTGGTGCTAGCTTTGTGAGTTTTTTCTTATTTACATCAGGGCACAGTGACTTTTTGAAATAGCTCGCTGATTCTGTTTGGATTTTTCACGTTTGTTGCGACATTATCTTTTTAGTCACTGTGCAGATCAATGTGTTGGCCAGTTCGTAAGAAGTGCAAAACTACCGAGACTTATTTTCAAAATAAACTATTCTATACTTAACCAAAATGCTGGCTTATCCTAATGTGAAATTAGGTATTTATAATTAAAAATTTATTTAAATTGTGATCAAGAAGAATGAGTAGAAAGAGCATCGTGATTCTTCACAAACAACTGCTGCTAACGTGACATATAAAGTTCTCATCAGACGTCACTAAATCTCTTCCACAGAATGAAAATGATAAGATAATGAATTTATTTATTCAGTTAGAGTAACTTTAAGCTGCTAAGTAGCTGAAAGTTACTTTATCAAGTTAGCATTAACTTTATTTACTATTTTGTTTCAGCATCACTACTTAAAATGATTTACTTCAGACAGTGTTGTATGCAGACTTAAATTGTTCTGTTGTTGCCCAAATAGGATAGTTACTTTTGTGTTTGACTTTTTTTTATTTATTATTATTTTTTTTTATGTGATAATATTTTTACTGAGAAATAACCCAAAAATAAAAATATACATATATTCTATCCCCACTATTACTTGTTTTTGCTAATATTCAGTTACTTTGCCTTTTTTGGGAGTTGAAAGTCAAAACCAGTTTGTTGGGTCAAGCTCAAAAGTTTGAATTGGCCCAGGACTGGTTTGGTCGACATTTGTGTCCCAGTCCTTTGATCCCTAAATAACTTAACTTATCAATCTTTAGATATCTAAACATTTAATATGGCTGCTTTTCACATTGACCTAATAATGGCCACAGCAAAGCAAAATGTGTATTTATTGTTCTGACAATTTGGTTCTTTGTCTGTGGTGCCCTTCACTTGCCCAAGCAGAGTTTCAGCACTTCATATAACACATACATGTATAAATAGGACTAATATTCACTGGGCATCTTCTTACAGGCTTTAAAAATACAAACTGCAGTGAAGTAGCTTAAGTCCTTGTATTGCCAAGAGCAGTTAACCAAGTCACTGACTATGTTACCAATTCCCAAGAGTTTTTCAGTGGATTTTGATGTCATTCCTAGATCTGAGTTCAAACCGGAAAAGTTAATGCAGCAAAGCGTGACATTTTACTCGCCTCGTTTTCGCTGGAAGTTCTGAAGGTTTTCACCACGACGTCTGTCTCTTCAGGTAAAACTCAACGTGTCCAATCAGCTGACTTCTTTGGCTGTTGCTTTTGAAAGTCTTCACCTTTACACTAATTTGTTCATATTTGCCGTCTGAGGACCACCAAAGGCATCCCGAACACGACGAGTCGTACTTGTTTGAGAACCACCGGCCTCGTGAGGTTCTGTTTACCTCGACTTTCTTCTTTTTGTTGAGTCGATCAACCGACTATGATTAATCCATACTGGTGTGGTTCAAATTAGCTGCAGGGAAGCGCAGAGGACGGTCCTTCCACCAAACGAAGAAGGTCACTGTAGAGGTGGATGGGAGTGGACCACACACCCACTGCCACAGAGAAATAGATCAAGCCCAGCTTTGCTCCCCGAAACACATGGTTAATTTAGCAGCCATTACAGGTGACATGTTGATGAATAGAGAGGGCTGCTCACGCATACGTAGGCAATGGGCATAAACACACGCGCAGCGCGCACACAAACACGCTCATCAGAAGAATAATTGTCATTTTACTGCAGTCTGCGGGAGGACAAGAGATAAAAGTTAGTGTTGGCAGAATGATGTGTCAGGCTGGTTTCATTAACTCACAGATAGAAGACTCCTGTCTGTGCCATCAGCGATTGTTCTACAGAAGGAAATTATTCATCACTGCTGGAGATGGACATGTGCACTAACACGGTGACAAATGATCAAGTTGGTTAATCCCAACTACTTATGCAAGCACCCAACTAATCCTGTCACTAATTAGGACGCCTGCTAATCGCTATTTAAGACGACCCAAAGTGAAATAAAGACATGCACCTGAGTGTGCGGCCCAGGAGAAAATTAGTGTATTCATTCGGAAGACAACAGCCTATTGCTCATCAGTCGCCCCCCCCCCACTACTACTCAGTCATTTATCATCATTTTCTTCACTTTAAAACTGATACGTATTGATTCGTTGGAGCTGCCCTTCACTGCTTTGAGTAGGAGGTTCCACACGCAGCGTGAACATTCGATCACTGTCAAACATGTGTTGGCTCGGCCCCGTGACAAACGGTACATTAAGCTGTTCTCCATAGCGCTGTCTATTCAAACCAGCAGATGATATAGAGTTGTTCTACCCACACACGCAGGAAGCCGCCTGCCTACGGTTGAACGGCAGCCCAGAACCAGGCAGCGGATAGAGAATGTCCTTTATGAGGCAGCGGATAGCTCTGCTCGCGCGTTCTGTCTCTGCCGGCAAATTGGCAGGGAGCGTGGAGCAGACACCCAGACAGACAATGGAGAAGTCTCCGTGGAGATTCAGCCCTGTGCTTGCCACACAGCCACCGCTTTCCCCTCGCCGGTCCCGTCGCCTGCAGGGACGCTAGGACTTTTAAATACACATCTTTCTTTTAAGACATGGACCCATTCATTTATCGGAGTTCACCAAGAGATGAGCTTCAGATGGCAGTGAAAACTAGTCGAGGCAAATGAACTGAGAAGACCTCCCCCCCCCCCCGCCTTACCATCCGAGAAGGCAGTGCTGGAGATGCAAGGGCTAATAAAGAAATAGCAGAAAGCCAATACTCTCTCTGTCTGTGTCATCGCTGGTAACAATCACATCAGATCGAACAATCACGTCGGATCCAAACTTGATTTGATTATGGTCTTCCACTGTATATTTTCTTTTCCTTCTTCCCCACCTTCTCGTTGGCGTTGGTGAGCAGAGGGCTGTCATTACCTTCGGCTCTCATCAAGATGCATCTTGAAGGTCAGGCCTGATGAATTGGAGAGACAGCTCCGTCACAGAGAGCGGCCATTATCCACGATACTGAGAGAGATTATTCGCTCTCCTGGGGAAGAGCAGATGCGGAGCAACGTAGGTGCGGATTAAAGAAAGATGGAGCAATATATATACATTTATATGTATATATATATAAAGGGAATGGGAAGGTAGAGATGGGAGAAGCTCAAACAACACTTCACCGACAAGTCGCTGTGAAATACTGATGGGTGATCGGTGACAAAACTCCCCCCTAACCACTTAAATCTGACACCTCGGTGCAACTGTTTCTCTCCGCAGCAGGCAGTCAGGGATGACATCGGTGTACCTGAGAGAAGCTGCAATAGTCCCAGCCCAGTTAGAGCTGACACCAGGAAGCAGTCTCCTTCCCCCGCTGCCTCTGTTTCAGCTCAACATTTTTCCTCAGCGGAGATGTCCTCTGACAGAATCCTGTGCTGAATCCTCTCCACAAGGTTGTTAGCTAAAGATATCCCCTCAGGCTGGAATTTAAGGAGGGAAAGGCCTGCTGGTTTCAGTAAATTCAAATAACATTGATCTGTCCCCTTATCGCCAAGCATTTTGTTGCCAATAATCTTAAAATGTGAGGAAGTGCCACGCTCCTTCCTATTATCCAACAAGTCGGAACGGGGTGACGGAAAAAAACAAGGTGCCGAGCTCGGCAGCTGACGGAATAACCCGTCCTAATAGGGTTCCTCTTGAACCTTGAGCCCATCTTCCCTTCTGTCTCTGGTTTTCTCTGCAGGCTGTGGTGATGAAGTGCTTTGTGCCTGCAGTAGACCAGCAGTGTGCCATGCATGACAAAAAGCAAACAATGGTAGGGGAGAGCCAGGGACCGAGCTGCTGGCACAACGCTGCAAAGCCAGAGAAGCACGCACTTAGACCTGGGAGTGAAAAATCATTGGAATGGCAGTAAAACATGGATGTAAATTGGCTCGGCGCTCCCACGCGGCCGCATGCGCTGAAACGGCGCGGGTAAACAAAAGCAAGTTCCCGGATTTGTGTGCAGATACCAATGTGACGCTAATGCGCGAGGACAGCCACGTGCGCAGATGAACGAAGGAGGAAGAAGAAGCAGCGTCCTTCTCGTTTACCAGCATCCATTTTAGAAAGATGAGTAAAAAAGAGATTGTGTACTCTTCAACGACAAAATGTATCCAGTTTCTCTTTCTGGCCATCCGTCCTATTGTACACGTGCTCAAGTTAAGCTACATACATTAGACTCCTGTTTATACATCAGTCTGAGAACACCATGCGATCTCAACGATGAACATTGCGTTTCCAGGGAGACGTCTTTATTACACGCTAGGAGAATGGGGAGATTTATGTATGTTCTCCAGGATTCAAAATTTATTAAAATCAGCTCAAGCACAGATAATTAATAAAAAATCAAGAATTAAATGCATTATAAATCAACCGACATCTACTCACTTACAAACGACAAAGTAAAACATGCGCGAGACATGAGGAAAGAGTCTCCGTCCACCACTGGTCAACACAGAAACACATTTGTAAGGACAATCAATGGAGACCAATTAACCCAACATGCAACCTAACATGGAAGGTAGCCTGAGAGGAGCCATGGATGCACCAAAACATGCAAACTCTATTCAGAAAGAGCCCAGACTGGGATTTGAAACCAGGACCTTCTCGCTGCAAACAACTCTCCATCATCCAGCAAATCGGAGAAAACGTAAAGATCCCCAAAATAAATATAAACTGTTAAAGGACAAACAAATAACGCTAGCTGTAATCCACACATAAAAGCTGCATTATGTAACTTTTATACAAAATATGTTTTGGTAAAACTGCCACCATGTTGTGACTGTATGAAACATATTTTTGCATAAAAGTTACATAATGTTCCTTTAATAATGAAATCATCAAGTGCACTAGGCGAAAGTGGCTCTAACGTAAAGTGCTTTGAGTGGTCCGTTCTAGAAAAGTGCTCCATGAATTCGGACCTCTTACCTTTAAATCAAAACAAAATGAAAGTTGAACAATTGGCAGGAGCTCATCTCGTCATCGGAAGCTGCCAGACAATGGGTTTCATGGCCTTAATTCTAACTCCTAATTCTTCCTGCTGTCTCACAACTTTGCAAGCACCAGACCAAAACAAAACAGAGTGCCTCTCTTTTAGGCTCCAAGCCGGGTTTTCTGGGGACATGCGCCTCCGGACAGCAATCTCTCACCTCAGACGACCATCTGGAGTACGATTGGGTGATTGCAGTTGTGGCAACTCTGGATCTCAACAGCACTGTTACGGTGACAACGGGAAACACAACTTGAAATAACTCTCCGACTCACATTGAGGACATCGCCACGGTGGATAAAACAAAACAAAACATAATGTCGTTCATTAACTCTGCACAAACCTCACGCAAAGTACATGAATGAAAAAGGTGGACAAATGGCAGAATTAACACGGTTGCACTGGAGAGCAGGAAATCGTTCTCATCCTGGACAAGTTGATTTCCTGCTTCTGGACTAAAACGCAAGTCCTTATAAAGTGACTCGCATTAAGACAATTATGAAGACGCACATTTGAGGTGTAAGTGTCTGTATTAAATTACGAGTAGCCTTTCTAATTTTAAGTCCTTCTGTAGCCTTGATTGTCACTGAATCAATTGTAGGAACCTTTTCTTGAGAAACACTCGTCTACATTATTTGAATGGCGAATTATCTTGTTTTTGCTATATTGACGGCAAATGGGCCTCTGTCAGTACTTGAAATGTCACAATTATTTCCCTGATTATAGACATGAACATGTTTAGTAAAGTAGCTTCCTTGTTGCTTTATGTTTTTAAATACTTTAGTTGCTTTTTCTATTTTCTGACATAAGCCAAAGAAACAAGAAGTTATGTGTTACTATTAAATTCTCGATACTCGAATAAACTTAAAAAATATACGTTAAAAATATCTTCTGGTAAATGTAACTAAATGAACTGAGGTGACTTTGTTGAAAAAAGAAATGTTTCGGGATTGTTTCAATGTTTTTCCAAGTATTTTATTGTCTCTTTTGAAACCTTGGATAATTTTATGCAGCTAATCCAGAAGGTGATAGAGTCATATGCATGTTGAAGACTATAACTGAATACCACTGTAAATGTAAATACAGCACGTTTTTGATCAATGTCATTTTAAATGACACAAGAAAATACAATAAAATTGCCAAGATCATCATCTTTCACATATATGGACGTTATTTGAGTTTTTCTACACAACCGTCTTGCAGATTCGTATATTGTACAGTCATGCAGATATGTTCAGCTCAACATTAATCTGAATGAAATGAAAGCTGACAAGGAAAAAGCTGTGATGTTAAAAATGCCTGTTTCTTCTTTTAGAGCTTGTCGTACAAAAGAATGCATTCTGGGGGGGATGCGTTCAGCCGGATGAAGAACACGGCATAAAAAAGGCAGAGGTTTGTTGTTTTAAAACAGATTACATTATTCTGCTTATGAACACAGCCATGCCTCAGGGCCAGTTCTCATCTCTTCTCGCTGCGGGTCTTTAGTGACTCCCAAAATGGGAGGTTTGAGCCGATGTGAACCCCTGTCTCTTTGTTGTGCCGCATCATCTTCGCCGTTGTTCTCAGTCAGCAACAGCTTAGCATCTCCTCCTTTCCCTCTAACGCCGCAAACATGAAGGCGATTTGACATCCAGAGGCTCTACAGATGATCCAGTCTCGCACTAGCTCAGCCTCATAACCGAGTAGGTGGGAAGGCAAAAGAAAACGATATTGAACTTTATATTTGGAGGTGTTGTTTGCTATGAGGTGATAAAATTGCCAGTATACAGAAATATTTTTTTTTTATTAGCTTTAACTGTATTTTAGTAGCAAAGAGTGGACCGCCAAGTTTACAGGCATTTTTTTTTTTTCACCAGTTTATTCTTTGTACCTGGCAATGCACAGCCGTACAACCGTGGAAAGACACAGAGTATGTCTTTCCATATTCACAGGGACTTTGCACTGACTTCCATTCAATTTTCATGCATTTCTAGAGCTTAACCTTGACCCTAAGCCTAACCTAAACTCAATTCACACCTTAGTCCTAATCCTAACCCAAAACCATGTCCTACATTGTGAAGACCCACAATGTAGGACATGGTTAGGAAAATGGGCCTTAGAATGTAACAAATACAAGGACATACACTAAACAACTGTTCAAACTCTACATTGAAACCCATTTGCATGTTTTTAAACAACCAATCTTAAAGCAAACTACACATAAATTGAGAAAAAAAAAAAAATATATATATATAGTTTTTTTTTTTTGTTTTTTTTTTAATATATATATATGTTACACTTAACTGATTCCAATAATCAAGCAAATGTACGGTGGCCCTGAAGCGGAAGCATCAATAAATCACGAAGCACAAATGTAACAAAAACATATTCAAAACAATGACAACTACAAATGGAAAAACACATCTTAAAAAACACATTAAGAGGTTTGGTACTGGTAAAAACCAGGAGGTATTGCTGATTGGATGATGGCACAATTGACTTTTGAACCAGAAGCTATTCTGAAATAGTGAAGTTGCAGGAGAAGACTCTAGCTTTACGCAGTATCACGTTCTTGAAAACATGCTCAAGTATGCAAGTATGTTTAAGTACATACCATGTGATGGCACAATTCAGTATTACTGCCAGCATGGTAAACAGAGAAGGTGAGTAAAGGCTTCGCTTTTATATAACTATTGACTTGTCTCAACAGGAAAAGACGTATTTTCAAAATAATTCACCAAAACAGACTACATATCCTCTAAAAACTGGATATATTAATGAATATATTGGTGTACTTATACTTACATGCTCCCAGCATATATTATTTATCACAACGAATACACACAAAACATGGATTTAATTCTGAAACCAAGTTCTCTTGTCCAAGTCGCAGAAAGAGCGATGGTCAGGGCAGATGAAGTGAGAGAGCAATGTAGGGAAAGATATTAATTTTGGAAGTTGAGAAGCACAATAATTTATATGACACCACTCACCCTTTTTATCGCTGGCTTTATGGCACGATCTCTCATTCCCCATGCTTCACCTTTAGGCTTCTCAGTGGAGCGTATGCAGAGTAAATCCAGGGTTATACGGCACTGTGAAGGAATTGTAGACAACTTTTCTTTGCACAAGTGTTGCAATTCAGCCACATTGCAATTTTGTCAGAGCAAAACCGCCCTTTGAAGGCCACGACACAGTATCTCAATCACAATCAGCTCGGGACTTTGTCGTCTTTTTTGTTTTTCCTGCTGCAGGATCTAATTGGGCCGTCGCTTGAGGTCTTTGATTCTCTTGTTTTCCTCCACCACCACATTATATTGCTGGTATGGTGTTCTTTTTTCTGAAATACCATGTTACTTTTACACAAGATTTAACAGACAGGCCCCTTACAAAAAGTGAAACTTTTGTGTCATCAGTCTATGCAATATGGATCATCTAGTCTAAATTCAGACAAAGCCTTTTCTCAGCACTTGTAAGACACAAAACTCGTTGGATGCGTTATTTCTATTCCTGCAGGGATTATTATAACTTATGCGTAAAAGTCTGAAAGAAATTGTAATTGTGTTATATTTAGGGAAAGAAAACATTGCAGACTATTAAGAAGTATCTAGAAAATTGGACCACATTAAAATATATAAATTTAAAATAATTTATTTGGTTACAATCATTCAAAAGAATTCTCACCAGCGAATTTACTTATTTTTTGATGTGGGATATATTTTTTGATTTGTGTACTTAAGTTAAAGATTGAATTTTTCTATCTTTTCCCACGATAATATGTCAGTTTTTGTTCTTAACAAACACAAATCAATTTGCCAAACACCGGCAAAAATTCTTAAAAAAACCCCCATAAAAACAGCTGAGATTGTACATCATAATACAACAAAGACTAAAAAAAATAAAAATGCGTGTATGCACTTCAGTCTGGTTTCTTGTCAATGCTCGGAGGATTAAATTAGGCGAGAGGAGTTTGTTCTCCGTTGTGAGGGAAGGGAGAGGGGCGGGTTACGCTTCCAAACCCCGTCAGTACTACAGACATCATTTAGAAGAAGATCTCAGGGGGCCCAGAACAGACAGGATGACCCGAGCTGACCGGTGGAGCCCGCGCTCAAACAGATCAACATCTTTGCGCAGGTCAAACATGCCCCTCTAGGGTGTGATTAAAAAACGTTAGAGGTGTGATTTTGCTTGAAGCTACACCACTCTTGAGTGTCTTCACAGAAACTGCCTCACGTTCATGGCTATCGACATCATTTTCTTTCTCAGAGTCTTCACAATTCTGACGTATTTGTGATAAAACCAATTATTTGGCTCCGCAGTTTAAGAAACATTGAGGCCTCGCTCCCTTGCTTCTCTTTCTCTGTAATAAAAAAATCTATACGACAAAATGTAAAATTTGTAACGTTGCTAATGGATCATACAAGTTAGTCTTTTTGTTTTACTGCTATACAACTGCTGTAGCTGAGATTAGTTTCATTGTCAGCATGTTTCGCTCACCTCAGCATGCTGGAAGCTTGAAACTGAAACAGGAAGATACGCTTCTGGTAAAGGTAGCTAGAAATTTTGAAAGCAACTGCAGGCTCTCATATCATATCACACTAATGTTTTATTCCCACATGTTTAGACGAGCCTCGAATTTAAGTCAGATCAAACAAGACGTTGACTTCACCCCAAAACCCTGTACCTTGTCTGAATTGATTGAACACTGTGAATTTCAAACCCTTAATCATAATACACACGGACAATTCAAAACAGGGTTGCAAAATCAAAAGCAATACATAGAAATGCATGAAACTAGAGTTTTTCAATGACTCCATGGTAGTGCCTGTTGTCATTTTGTAACTTAAGCAAATCATGTCAAAACAATGCATCTAGTATATTTATAGTATTCATATTTTCTTTTTTTACATAAATAAGGAAATGAAAAGCTTAAACCAAGCTTTTTGGAAATTCCAACACATTTTCAAACAAACTAAAATAACCATTGGCAAACACCAACTGGGAGATGTTATTCATCGGAGATCGTGAGGGGATTATTGCTTCAAATTGTTGGCCATCAGTGGTGGCGTCAGGCATAGTCTTGGTGTTTGTTAATTGAATTATAATCAAAATGAAACACCCAAAGACAGACGGCTTCATTTTGTACCCAGCAGTGATAAACAACCACAACTGTAGGGAAGGATGGAACTGAATGACAGCCTTCATTAGAAAGTGTTGCTTACTCCTTTGTCCAGAGTTTATTGTTCAGAATATCCTAAAAATTCAGAAATACAAGGAAAAATGAAACTTTGGTAATATAGTTAATGTATCATCATTAAGATACTGATTGGTCAAAACAAAATATCGAAATTAATATGCTGAAGTGATAATGGTCCACGTTTTTTAAAAATTTGTTCTGATTAGTAAGTAGTAAAAGATCACATTAATTTACATGTATTTTGTATATTATCAAAGCATTTTAACATTCTGTGAGGAACATTGTGTTCTTCGTTTTACCTGCACACCTCTACTTAAGCTGCCAATATATCATGGTTACTGAACGGAAATATAAATAGTCATCTTAATAAACTTCCTGCTAGTCCATTTAATCTGCCACATATTATGACATTAAGTTCTAGATAAATTAGCTAGGCTTAGCTCTTCCACTCTCTGCACTAGTTAAAAGGCCGGCTCTGCTGAACTGACTTATAAAGGTCAATTTAGCTATGATGGACATTCCTAATTAGCCTGGGAAAGAAAAAGAAAAAAAAAAACTCTGCATGAGGTCCACTAAAGCTGATAGTCAGACCTGACATGTAAAGATGTGTTACAGCTGAGAGAAATGGAAAATTCACATCTATATTTATATATGTCTGATGTCTCTTTCTACATTAAAAATTTTATTCCATTAAAAAAAACGAAAGAAAAAAGACTGAGTTTTCCGATTTCACGCAATTGTACATTAGAAAACATACCCTTCTGGTGCAACGTGAGGTTAAGTGAGGGTCTGTCCACACGTTATCAGAAGTTAATGTTTTAGTCGTAACTCCTTTGCCGGCTGAATTTAGTAGAAATCTTGATTAGTAGGTCATGTTAGACTTGTTTGACCGAATGTAGCTTAATAAACCTTTAAATCGTTGTCACATTCACACCAGATGCTTATTAACACTGAAACTAAAAAATATTGGTAAAGAAAATGAAGGTTCACCACCTTTAAATGTGCTAAGAACAGAATATAAAGGATTTCCATCCAGAGTAGGCAGGTGGTTCAAAAGGTAAGATATTAGCTTAGGTCAACATTCATTTATTCATTCAACTCAGCCTTACGTTTGATGTGTTGGGTAGGAACGCAACACATTCAGTTCGGAATGTCATTGATGCCGTACGGCCTTCTACCTTTTAAGTACCATAATCACAGAAAGCATCACGTGCATCAGCTGTAAAGTAGGAGAACCACATATGGAGTTTACAGGCTCACTCGGGTTCCGACTTCTTGCTATTTACTGCATCTTGACACCGTAGTCCACCAAATGAGGGTAACCCAGAAATCTCTGTTTACTTAAAGTGGCCAAAAGTTTGTTTCATTTTGCAGGTTTATAAAATAGTGTTGGCATAAACTGCTACGAAGTTAGCTTGAGATGCTAAAAGTCTACGTTAGGCCTGGGTCCAAAGGCTCTAAGAGAACTACGTCTGCTGAAGGATAAGATATTAGCTGCTTTCAACAATTAGCAGAAATTATAATATATCCCTTTGACAACAGCAACAACTCCAGGCTTTGCTGTTGCCCTGTGAAGCTCTGGGGGTTTTATATGAGCAGTGCTCTCTCTTGGCCTCATTTCATTAGAAATCTGCTCATTTCCTATCTGATGCATTTTGTGGTCCTCCAACTGACCCTGACACAAATGTAATTACTTTGAGTGCAGTGTGTTTGTTGCGAGGCCTGGGGAGAGTCTAGCCATGAACGTCATGTTTTTTTTTTACACAAGTTGCAGATGCTTTGCAGTAGCTTAAGTCACAAATTTACTTTCAAAGCCAAAATAATATATATATTTTTTAAGTCGAATAGCACTTGCGTCTCAGCTAAATGCTTTCATTTTTCTTTCTTTCTTTTTTTTTTTTTTTTTTTTATCTTTTTTTTTTTTTAACTTTTTTATTCAGATTTTCCAGTGCAGGTCACATCACATACATCTTACAGATAGTATATTTGACTGAGTACATGTA
>CAEGAD010043728.1:0-55293 GCA_903067055.1 Poeciliopsis paucimaculata
ACTACACAGTCTCTAATCTAAATTATCTTTTGTTTCTTTCTCTCTCTCTTGTGGGGGTGTTGTCGTTCGAGCGCCGGGGGGGGGGGGGGGCGGGCCCCCCCCCCCCCCAAAGAAGGAAAAAAAGTTGACACTCTCCTTCTGCCCCTTCACAGAAGGAGATAACACCGTGCCAGTTTTAAATAGGCGACATTTAGAGGAGAGTCGCTCTACTAATGCGTGCAAGGGCGGTTGCATAATGGTCAGATTTAAGTCGCGGTGTACGGAGAGCGTCCCAGCCTCCCATCACCTATCAGCTCGCATCTTCACGCACATTTTCACAGTTCACTTAGTGGTTAGAGGGCTGTTCTGTCGAGTGGAAGCGTTTGTTTTCTGTTTCTCTCTCTCTCTCTCTCTCTCTGTTTTTTCCCCCTTGGAGTGTGCGTGTGCGCGCGCGCTTCTCCTCCAGTCAGCCCAACGCGGTTCCTGAATATTCATGATAGTGGCTCGAAACGTCAGGACGCAGCGGCGGCTCTTCCTCCTTGTCAGAGAGGCTGGGAGAGAGGAGAGGAGAGGAGGGACAGCATGCCACAACGCTCGGCTGCATTTCTCCCACCGACGCTGAGCGACGGCAAATCTGCCCCCAACCCGTCTCCAGGCTGCGGCGGCGGCTCGGCGAGGCTCGGCGCTGCGATGAACTGACGGGAGGAGGGAAGCAGCAAACCAAGGGAGAGATAGGGAAGCACCGCCTGCCTTCTTCTCTTATTTATTTATCTTAAAAAGCGAGCTCGTGTTTATTGGACGCACCGTGGGTTCGTATCTTGAGAGGTGGGGAGGGGGGCGGGGAGCTCGAGCGACCCGCCGAAAAGGGAAAAAAGCGGCGACGGCGAGGAAATGCTTCGGGACGAGCGGCCATGAGCAGAGAGCAGGAGAGAGGGAGAGTTACCTGCACGATGGAGGAGACACGTCGGGGTTAAGCGGAGCTGGCGACTTCCCACGTTGCGGGGGAAGAGATGTTTTGCGACTGTCGTCCGCTGTTTGGAGGGGATGCGCCTCCTCTGGCGTCAGTATTCGCCTGCGTGGCGTTGTGTTTGGGGGAGCTGAGCACGTAAAGCTGTCCCTGGTGAAGCCCATAAACATAATAACAACGATAAGCGTCGTACTCCGGCTTGAGCAATCATTTCTTTCTTTCCTTTTTTTTTTTTTTTTTTATTTTTTAAAATATTTTTTTGCCCTCGGTCTTGAACTTCCATTACTCCGAGCGCAGCCTCCTGAGCTGTCCGTGGTGCTGAATGAACCAGCCGGCGCCGAAGCCTCGGCCACGCCGGGACAACCGCCGCGCTTGACCGGGTCGGCCACACCAGTTTTTTCCCGCCCTCCCTCCTCTTCACTTTTTTTTTTTTTTTTTTTTTTTTTTTCTTTTTTTTCATGGCTGTGGCACGCAAAATCAAAACTTTGCTGACCGTCAACATCCTGGTGTTCGTGGGGATCATCCTGTTCTCGGTGTACTGCAGGATCCAGGACCGATCCGAGGAGCTCATCCAGCTGGGGCGCCTCTCCGACCAGAGGCTGAGAGCCAGGAATGGCAAAGTTTCCAACTTGGTGGACAGGCAGTCGATTCTTCAGCGACTGGAGAGGCTGGAGGATGTGGTCTACAACCAGCTGAACGGTAGGACGTGGCTTTGAAAAGGCAGGGAAGTGTTTTAACTTGAGATGGGTGAAATGACCAAACATGATTATAAAGGGGAGAGTCAACAAAACTAGGATATCAGATTTCTTCTTTTTATTAAGAAACATTTTTCATATTGATGCTTAATCTTTTTTATTTAGAGAAAGTGATTTAATTGCATTTAGGCAGAAAAAAAAAATCTTACAAAAACTACTTTCTATCTGAGGATCCTGCATAGAAAGTCTTGGCCTGAAATAATTTCAGTGACATGCTTCATGCAGTCAGACAGCAATACCCGACATCTGTCTGATCAACATTTTCTCAGCTGATTTTTTTTGTTTCAAAACCGATGATCTCACTTTTTTTTGTCTCAAGCGCCTTCTTAAATCCCATGTTAATTCATGGTGGAATCCAGGCTGCAGCAATGCATTCCCAAACTATGACAGTTCTAGCTCTGTGCTTCACAGCTGGTTTGCGATCACGTTCCTAGAACACCGTTTCTGGTGTTTGAAATATTAAAAGATCAACCCAAATTGTCTTAATTATAGTTTTACATAAGTTCCGGTTTTTGTCTGCCTTTTTTTCTTTGTGTGTGTTGAAAATGTAGTCTAGCCTTCATGTTTTCCTTATGGTGCAGCTGTTCTCTCCCGTTGAAGTTAAACTTATGCGCTCTCTTTCTGAATGAAAATGCGTGTTATAAAATGAACAGAAGCGACGCTTGCTCGGACAGCTGGATTGGGGCATGTCAACAGATGCTTTGGATGTCCTCTTGCAAAACGACTTTCAGTTTTATTTTGTAATCTTGCGGCCTCATTTTTATTTTTGTGAAACACTGAAAAACAATTGGTTCCCCACATGAAACTGCATTGACCAGGTTGGCGAGTTTTGGCTGGTGGCCTATGAGGAGGCTAATGAAGCAAGGCTCTCCATTAGAGTGTGATGCTGTCTGCGTGTGCTGTCCGTTCAGACTTTACTGGACTATATTCTTTTAACAGCCTTCCCAGTAAATGACTTGTTGTAAAGTTCACAGTGACTGTAAGTGTTTGTGTTGGTAATTGTGTGCACATTAGATATTTAAATAACAGACGTCTACATGCCAGCAGCATCACCTACAGATAATTTTCACCAAGCGGTTTGCCTTGGTGGTGTCAATCTGTGGTTTGGTCACTTCAGCAGTGCTGCTTTCTATAAAATCATATATTACTTGACAATGACCCCTTTACATCTATAATCTTCCAGTCAGAAGACTGGTGATTTGGGTTTGGATATACAACCCTTGATCTTTTCCATATGTTGTCATGGTAATATTTACTATGGCAGGGAGACATTTAAAAAAGCTCCAAAAACTGTGAAGTAGAGCTAAAACAATTACATTTTTTTTACAGTTTAAAAAAAAAAAAAATTAATCTGGTTTGCGTTTGTGTTTTTCGCTGCCATTAGCTACTAGTCTTTACTTATCAAAAGGAGCAGTAATTTTTGTTGCCCAGTTTTCTTGGGAGAAAAGCACAAGCGGAGTCAGACTGTATGTTGAGCGTCCGTGGACATCAGTCGTCAAACCTCGCTAGTTAGATTCTGGCCCAGACTTTGACTAGGGCATTGTCACTTATAAATAAACCTTCATCCTAAGTAGGCTTGCAAAATGTTAGGTAAATTTGTAATTGCAATACTTCTAATTATGATTCTAAACATATTTTTTGACTTGTTTTCTTTAAAATTGCACAATTCTCCCTGAGCTTTAGCATCTCAACCACTAAAGGCAACCAGCATATTTGGGCACTAAGCCTGGTTACACTCCTTCTACCATATATTTATAGAATTTTATTTTGTATTGTTTAGCAAAATATTGTATCAAAGCAGTCCTTTGTGATTGCAGTAACGCATAGACTGATATTACGCTAAATATTATAAATGGATACATTGATTGAAAATATTTCATTGTATCTCTGGATGTATCTTTGGCATCATGGTCCGACTAGAAGGTAAACCTCTGTCTGTTCTGAAACCATGTACTTTCTTGTTCCTTCTATTTTACCATTAGGGAAAACTTTATGTTCGTCTATCAATGAAAGGCAAAACATAAAACAAAACAAAAAAAAACACAAGTTTGTTGTAATAAAATCTTAACAGATATAAGAAGTTTTAGTATCTTAACACTGCATAAACAATCCAGCCTGAATACTACTGGCAGGTAAACTGTAAGATGCAGTTCACTGCATCTGCTGTATTTGTGGGGGCCATGTTTTTGTGATTCTATAGGGAAATCCTTTATTATAGTATTTAAGTACCATAATACTTAAATACTTATAAATAATTCCATCCATCCATCCGTCCATTTTCCTTCACCCTTGTCCCTAACGGGGTCGGGTGTTGCTGGTGCCGATCTCCAGCTGCGTTCCGGGCGAGAGGCGGGGTACACCCTGGACAGGTCGCCAGTCTGTCGCACTTATAAATACTTATAAATACTATAATACTTGTAAAGTACTTACAATACTTAAGTACTTTAACACTTGGGATATATCACTGGGTCAGCACTAGTCAATGTGCTGACCCAGTTTTCTTTTTCTTAGTAAATCAATTAATGGTTTAGACGTAACTAGTCAAAGTGTAAAAACAGTGTAGAACAATACATTATCTTCAAATGTACTCTTTTCTGTTATACTGAGAAAACGTAAGTGCCTTTCGGGGAGGTTTTTCATTCTGTCTTCTGTGCATCCCTCTGTTGAAACGAAAGAAACTGTCTCTTATTGAATAAACGATTTTTTTTTTCTCTCACCATGCTGCACTCGCCCACAGAACAAGTAAAATGTTCTTAATTTTTGACTCATACAGCGCCGCTTTATTACATTACATCACGCTCGGATCCAGCAGCGTTGCTGATGGAAGACTGATTCGCTGATTAAAAGAAGAAGTGAGATGGCAAATTGCAGACGTTTCAAAAGTATATTCCAGCTAAAATGTGTCGTTTCAGACACTCGCTAACTCTGTTAAGCTGTAGCAGGCGTGCTTAGTTTATAAAACTTAAGCACCTATATAAAGACAAAAATATTATCTGACTTATTACTCGCTGGTCAGTTAGTCTGAATAATACAGTCAGTAAATAAGAAGTCTTGAGTGCATGCAATGCAGGAATATGATCAAATATTCGCTTGGATTGTTTAATCTCTTCTAATACTGTGTCTAATAACAATTTGAAATCTAGAGAAGATGGCATTTTTCAGAAAATATATTTGGTATTTTAAGCTGTGTAGCAACTATATATAATACATATATTAATTCTATAATTAGAAGTAATATGTAATCAATTGATTGGACAACAACAGAAAACCAGAATTAAACAAAACTATAAGAGACATCTTGTTTCAAGCTGTTCACACTGAGCCTCTTGTCCCCATTTTTATTTTCATGAACTCCATTTATTATGGTGACGACAATCATTTCATTCCACTTTAAATGTTGCAGCAGGGAGAACTGTTAGACATTTCCATTACTAAAACAGATATTAAAGCTAGCATTGAAATTTCTAGGGTACTTAAAAAGTTCTTACAATGGCTGCTGGACAGACGACACAATTAAACCAAAACTAAACAAGACCCATTGTTTTGTTTTCACAGAATGAAGGTTTCACATATCTCAAAGTTGGAAAGAATTTTTAATAAGTGTGAAATGTTACAGTTTAGGTTGGACTGTGTTGTTTTTTTATTTTCGTGCTTAATTTTGAGGTGGTGCAAGTGTCAGAGGTTTTGAAATGTTTTCGATTCTGTTTTCATGAGCAGAATAAAGGTTTTATGCATCAGAAACTTTGTTCTAGGGTATCTCAGTTCAGTGCAAAATAGGGAAAATTACAGAAAAAGACAGTGAAATAGGCACAGAAGCTGGTTCTTACCTTTTACATTGGTGGTAGCATTTGGAACAAATTTATGGCATTTTTAAAATGCCGCATTTTGTGGGACTAGATTTTATTTTGCTTTAATATGGTGAGATATTGTAACATCTCTGACTTTAAGCCTGTGAATATTCACCAGGTTAGAAAATATTTTCAATTCAGTGCTATAATGCATTACATACCATATTGTCCTAAATGTATTTGGATAAAGAAACATTCATCATATTCCAAAAGCCCTTTGATAGGGAAGAAATTATATAAAAATATTGATTTAAAATTTGGCATGATTTTAGTTTAGCACACCTGTATGTCGTTCAACAATAGCTGCCAAAAGTGTTACATCCAAATAAAAATAGATTCTTGGAACATGGTCAAACCTAATGTATGGCAGAGGAGAAAAGTTGCAGCTTAGTTGTTGAAGTTGCAGTATCTCATCAGCTTTGATGGTTTCACAATAGTCAATTTTTAGTCTGTTTGCTTCACATTTACAAAGTACAAATGCAGGCTTTTCTGGCCTTGATCCTGTTTTAACGCTGGAGCTTCAGCACATTTCTGAGGGTCACTCTGTCGTTTTGAGCTATGCTTAGCTTCTGGCATCTCAAACCGAACGTTGAATCCTCTCATGCACTCAGATGTACATGAAGATAATGCAAGTAAACAGTGAGGTAAAACCCCCAGTGGGCTTAGAACAGTGGCATCAAACTCATTTTGGGCCAAATCAAAATCATGAATGTTCTGAAGGGACAGTTGTGCCAGACCATCTTGATAAAACCTGATCACAAATCGTTAAAATATCACCGAATTCTTAAAATTAGATAATATTACTTAACATCTTTTCAGTCCGTCCAGGATATTGTGATTCTTTTGTGATTTAAAAAAAAAAAAAAAAAATCAAAGTAGTTGTGGTGCTAATTCAAAAATATTTAAGATATTTACAGTATTTATTTATGACAGTATTTATTTACTGTCATTACTTGCTGTATTGATCATGGACTATAATTTGACATCAATTAAGTAGAGGCAGCTGTGTAGTGCAGTCAAGAAAGTTTTTGAGAATTTTTTAATAAAAATTTGACTGATACAATAATATAATGTTGATTGATAACATGATATTCAAACAGACTTAATGTTTAGTCTAGAATTTAGAGGACCACATAAAAAGCTATGGCGGGCCAGATTTGGCCCACGGACCCTGAGTTTGACACATGTGGCTTAGAAGAAAGAAATAAACATATTTTTTTAAAAATAAATTTAAAATCCATTTCTGTTTCTTCTTATGGTACTATAGAAATGAATGTGAAACTTTCATTTTTGTCCATTCTTGACCGGTCCAAAGAGTCAGCTTTAATTATTTTCAAGTTCCAGGTCCCACATGTGACACAGTTAAGTCCAAAGTTGTTTGTGCCTCAAAAATGGAGATTACAAAGGAGGAGAAACAAACACAAAAAAAGGAGAACAGCTTCCACAACTGCCGCTGTTGCTCGAAAAATTGCGTTCGAACGCAGCAGAATGAAAGCATTTCTGCTGCTGAAGTGGCTCCAATAAAGCCTTCCAGATATTTGATATACGTTTGATGAATTAGATTTACTCTGAATCATTTCACTCGGTTTCAGGCTGTTAGGCTCAATTTCAAACCGATTTTTAACATAACAAACTGCTGAACTTTATTCTTCAAACAAATTAAGACGTTCAGCGCTACTCCGACAAATTCTGATTTACCGTCTGCAAACAGTCTCTGTGAAATGTAGGTCTCGAAAGGAGAACTGCAATTCAGTCGCAATTTATCTCGAACACAGCCAAGGGTATGTGGAAACATTTGCTAACTGTCGCCTTTCTTCATGATTTGTTTTGAACTCTTTAATGGCATACTTAATCACGTCCTCATAGTGCAGGTCAACAGTCTCCTTTTTTCTTTTCTTTTTTTTTCTCCCCCCCGCCTAACTTGTGCAGAGACCACAAATTGTATTCTCCTGCTATAGGGAATAACTACACTAAGAGGGAGACTCAGTGTGCAAATAACTATTACCATGTCCACCAGCAACACGAGGTAATTGCCCATTTCCTTCGTTGTTTATGGTCTACCAATGACATGCCATCGGAGCAGCAGCAGCAGGGACCAATTAGATTTGGAGGACAATAAACAAGTCAGAGAATTCCTCTTTTACGGTTTGTCTGGTAGACGGTCACGAGTCTCCCAATGAGTAAACAGCGAAGCCTTTTCAGCTGCCCGTTCTGCACAAAAACGAGCGACAAGAGGGTCATCAGCAGTGCCGCTCTGCTGTTGATGCCATCAGCCTCGGACTAATCAGACGAAGGGGGGCTTTAGGCTTGTTAACAAGCTTAATATGAAGCAGTGTTTGACCCCAAGCGTTGCATTAGGCTCTGGAAATGCTGCTTCTCTTTCGCTCACCTTCTGGGGGTCTAGTGAGTGCAAAGGTCCTAAACGAACCCACACGCACATGTGTGGAATGACGCAGAAAGCAATTATTCTCCAGACGGCGATGTCCATTTCGCTGCGTTCCCTTTCAACTCGAGTGGATTAAGCCTGATGACAGCAGACTGAATGTGCTTTTTCCTTTTCCATTTTCTCTCGAAGATATTTCTCTCCAGCAGTTATTGGTATGATGTTTATTATCACAGTCGGTATGTAGGAACCCGACGTTCAGTTTTATCTACTCAAACAAGAAAAGAAAATGTGAATGTTGACAGAAATAGTGAAGAGGGAAGAGGAGATGGGTTCATAAGCAATTTGTTTTTGCAGTTTGGTAATAATTCGATAGATGGTCAGTATTGTGCAGTTCTCCAACAATTGTTCTCTACTATTTTTGAAACATAAAAATGTTTTTGTTTTTTCTTTGTATTACTACAGTAAGGGCAGACTTATCCAGCTCCACAACAATAAAAATCAACAAGAGCAGGAATTGCTGCAGTCTTCAGTAGTAATCTAGTTTAGTCTAATCTGTCTTTTGTGAGACGCTGGTTCTTTAACAGGGCCGGTGCTAGCCATTTAGGTGCCTTAAGCACAAAAGCTTTGAAAAGCCCCCAAAATCCAGAAATCCTGAAAGTGTTCATTTCATCTTCACATTAAATTGCATGTCATTTTATATAAACCGACTTTAACACTGCTGTTCAACGTAAGTCACTTTTGTGCAGGACAAACGTAACAGGCTAAATGTAGGATTGTTTTCTCATGAGTTTGTTGCTTTTGTATTTCTCATGTTTTCTTGGTTTGCTCAAGGAAGGGTCGCTTTAGTCGTGAATAACTTCTATTTTTTTTGTCTAAATCAGTAAAATAATTCCGGAGCTTCTTTCTACTTCCGTCTCTCTCGACCACGAAAGACCATCGCTCACTGCCGCTCTCAAATTGTGCACAAACAGTGCAGAGTAGGAGGAGATACGGACAGAGAGAGAGAGCACGAGTGACACATGAGCATCTTCTTGCTGTGTCATCTTTTCACTTGTCCGTCTCCAACTCTTCCTGCCTTTTCAAAGGGAATAATATGCCACTTTTGTGTTATCACTGCTTAACACAATATTTGGCCTTTGTTTGGTGTCCCCTGTGGGCAATCTGTGCCCTTTGTGTGGTGCTCGATCAGTCTGAATCTCTTCTTTATCGTGGTGGCAGAAGCATATTTGGGTCAGGGATGCTTTTTTAGAAAAAAAATGGTTTTCTACACTGAGGAACCTCACTGAGGAAAAGCTATTTTATTGATGACGTATGGCTCACAACAGATTCCTTGGATTCCTTACTGATGATACAGTTTCCTCGCACTTAGCTGTAGGGATGTAGCCTGGTAAAAACCAGCCAGTCATTCAATATTATTTGCTTTGTACAGAGGGTTTGGGCTTTTGGCTGTTGAGATGTGGACTCTGTTGAAGTTTTAAAATTTACCGAATTGCTAATGTTTTACTGTAACATATGAAGCTATGAAGCTTACCGGAAATTTCCTTCACTATAAACAACCATCCACCACTGCAAAGAGAGAGGTATCGAGCCGAACAAGATGGCTGTTGATATTAATTCAGTATTTGAAAGCGTGGCCAACATGGACTGAAAGGCTTTGTTCACTTCCTCTGCTGCTGCTACTGAAACTACAGGCAGGCTACAATTCTAAAACAGAAAGTCAATGTCATCATTCATAACTTCACCTTCTGTTTGTTGATTGGCCCAGTAAGAAATCTACCAGAGAGAATACGAGTCAAGGGGAGAAACCGTAGACTCTGCTGTAAGCAAAAAAAATAATTTCTTGCAAAGTTGCACAGGAAGGCAATGGCCAGGCTAGTAGGGACGCAAACTATCCTCCAAATTATGAATTGGCTGGTTGATTAAACATAGAGTATTATTTTATTCTGTCTCTCTGTGAAGGGAAATAGATTTTAAAGAGTAATAATGGTGCAGATGGAAGTAGCATAATGGGAGGATGGCTGGATGCTGCAGTGTCTGATTGCCTCAGGGTAGTCTTAGTCTAGTTCAGAGGGGATCTACATAATATGAGCTCGAATTGTATAAACCTGTTTATCGCCAGAATGCAAGTGGTCAGTATCGATGCGTTCAGTTTAATAAAAAAAATGATCTATGGCTGTCTTGTTTCAGCAAGAGCAGACAAATCCATGACCTCCCTTTCCACTGTCCACCATTTTCTCCAGTCACTCACTCATATAGAAACGCTCTGAAATAAAGCTCCATCAATCCAGACATTGCTCTTGGGTTCCCCGTCTGACCAGCGGCAGGTGCATCGTCTTTCTTTTTTTTTTTTTGATATAGGCTGTTGTCCCACAGCTCACGGTCACACTGAGGCTTCTGTCATCAGCCATGCATGTCACTGCCATTCGTCTCCCGGCGCGTAGGTGCTGACGGGGATGGAGGCCACAGAGGCTCAGCTGCAGCACCAGATATACGTCTTATCTATGACGCACAATTATGACAAAGAAACTAAGGCTGTTTATATGCCAAACCCGCTGGAGCAAAAGAAAAAAAAGGCATGATGATGAGAGAGGGGGGTAAATGTCACATTCACTGTCTTCCATGCTGACAAACGCGTTAGGATTAGAGTAGATCTGGGTGATACGCATCTCCGTGTGCCTATATATTGTGTGCTGTGATTCCCGATGACATGAAATGTATTCCAATAAAGATATGCAGATGAGCAGCCGGTTGATAAAATAGCTTCAAAAACAGATTAAAATCAGTTTTGCTCAGACTTGGAGGAGTGTGGGGGAATAAAGTTAATGAATTCAGCGACTCACCTGACAATCAGCAGGTGGCCTCAGAGAATAAGGCTTGTTATTGATGGAGCGAGTCTCTCTGGTCTTTCTGTTATGCATGCTGCTGGCTTGGAGACGTGCTATGATTGCATACAGTTGATGGAAAGATTCAGTAGCAGAGGAGCATGTGCTCATATCGATGCCAGTAGACTTTCAATGAAGAATCCAAATACCACTGTAATCGAGTAAAATAAATAATTTATCTTTGTATTTTTGCATTCTAACTGAACAACAACAATTTTAACAACTTGTGTTATGGCTGTAAATACATATTCAAAATTAGTTTAATCAGAATTTTTATATTATCATTATTATTATTATAATACTAAACAATGTATGTTTTTAACACATTTGCATTAATGAACCGGGTGTACCTTAAATAAACAAACAAAATGCTCCCTTTTCATTGTTCTGGTCAGATTTTAAACCTAAAATTACTAATGTGACAGGTTTTGTTTTCCAAATTTTTACAATTGTAGGTACTTTCTTTCCAACATAAATGCTTATTGACCTTGAGAGTCATTGATATTCATTACATTTTTTTCTTTCACATTGCAACCACACACTTCAGTAGGTTTTATTGGCATTCTATGTTAAATGCTAACATAGTGCTAACAAAGCACTAAATTGTGAAAGTCATAGATGGTCTTCAAAATGTCTAACAAACAAAAGGTGTTGTGTACATTCTGCTTTCACCTCTCTTTTGCTGTTAAACAAAATCCAATCCCACCAACTATCTTTAGAGACTTGGTCTTGAATTGAAACATAATCTTAACTTCAATCTTAATTTACGGTTGTATGACGGCAGTAGAAGTTTGTAAAAGAGTTAAAAACTGGCAGCATCATGAAGACAAAGGGTCACAACAGATAGGCCAAGGAGAGTTTCAAAGAAGTTTAAACTAGAACTAGGTTATAAAGTTGAATCTTAAGCTTTGAACAGTTAACAAACTCTGTGGATGGAAAGAATATGACACAGCCGAAAACCTATCTACAGCAAACATGGAGGAGAAGGTTTTATTTATTTATTCAGATTAAGCCAAAAGTGAACCTTTTCGCCTATGTAGAAAAATGCTTTTTGTGGAGGAAAACCAGCACTGCTCATCATCCAGATTATTACATCCCCACAGTGAAACATGGTGGTGGCTATGTCATGCTGCGGGGGATGCTTTTTTTTTTTTTCAGGAACCCAGTTGGTGGGAAGATGGATGGGGCTAAACGTAGACTAATGTTAGAAAAGAAAAGATCAGACAGGTCTTCACCTTCCTACATGAAAACAGCCCTAAGCATACAGCCAGAGATTCAAAAGCTAGAACGGCCCAGTCAAAGTCCAGACCTGATGGGCACCTCCAGTAAAACACCTGCGATACGAAGACAAACGATGATGAATATATATGCACCAGATTTCTTTTAGATTTTTACTACTAGATTTTTACTTCCCAATTTTTAACTCATTTGTGCGGCTCCGTCTGATAAAAATCCAAACAGAATACATTTGTAGTTGTAATGTGTTGGAATATGGAGACGTTCACAGGTTATGAATGGGTTGCAAGAGAAGGAAGTTAGTGAAAGTGAAACTGTATTCAGGTGTGGAACATATTTATTTTGAATGAAAAACTTTTGCTGCAGTTGTTTCTGGTTCAACACCAGCACTAGTCAGAGGATGGTGCTGCTACACAAACATCTGACAAAAAGTTGCTGAGGCTGCAGGGTTCAAGTAAAATGTTTTTGAAATATGATGGTTAGTCAGAATGGGTTGTTAGATTGACATGGATCGCAAACTTGCTTCCACTTAAAAGTTTAAGATATTTTAAAAAGGGTAGAAGAATGAAAGAAATACATATGTGGCTACAAAGGGAGCCTCAACTTCATCTAGTTAAAACGTCATGCCAAACCAAGCAATGTACAGTAGATCATTTTGCTAAAATATTTTGGTGAACCTATCACACACATTATGTTAGAATGGATACTGATTGAAATGAAATGTTGAATTGTGGCTTTGTTTCCTGTTTGGCATTTACCCTTTTATATATAGAAAAAAAAAAAAGACAGCAAATTTATTATAAATGAGATTCAGATGCGTGAACCTTCCTTGTCAGACCTTTGTCTTGGGCTTTGCATGTTGAAAACTTAGAGGTTTACTTTCAGCTTTCAAATCACGCTAGCTGTCCCCTTGATCTGCCTGCAGCTGTTATAAGTGGAAAAGCTAGACTTCCTGAAGGCCTTCTGTGGGCTCTTAATATTTCATAGGTTTGTTTTGGTTTTTTGAATCCTTTTAAACCAGCAAGATACTTTATTTCCCCTCCCCCCTCTTCTTCAAAAGATCATGAGGAGGCCCTACCCCTCGTCCCCTCAGCATCAATATTTAGCACTCAGCTGCATCACTTTGGACATACATAAAAAACACTCTTCCTCTTAAATATTTCACTAAAAAAATGGGTCATCTTTGAAAACGAGACTTGTTTTTCATGCAGGCAAATCAAACGCTTTCTGGAAGCTTCCTCTTCAAGTCAAAGCTGGTGCAGGTTCACTCAGTCATATATGATGGATTGCGAGTGAGACGAGCGCGGGGACAGATGTGTACACTGACACAATGAGATTTAAATTGGTGCCCAGTTTACAAAGTATCTGCACCCAGCTGATTCTTTAGATGGGAACGGAGAGTCAGCGGAACAAACAGATGTTGGCTTGTAATTGCTTCACAGTGAAATGATAAAGGAGTCAGAGCTCTGCGGTGTGTTAATAAAACTTGAAACACTGAACACTGTAAAAAAGGAAATATATGAATACTTGAAATTTTTATTGCCATTTTCATCCATCTGAATGCAGCCAGAGTGTCTTCTATATATGTTTTACACAGCAGTGTTTCACACGTTCAAAGAAATCAAATCAAAGCAGTCAGTAAATTAATTTATGTGTAATAAAGCCTGTGTAATGATGCAAAACACTGACGGCGTCAGCTACAGATGTATTTCTAAGTGTTTGGTGATCACCAGAACATCCGGTCACCAACAAGACCACAATCCTGACACAGAACATAAACTCAAAATGGCCGAGCTGTGAATACGTGCTCCCCTATGAGTGTTCGATGTTCAAGACTCCACTGCTGAAGAAAAAAAACGCATTGACCATAAAGCACACAAGTATTTTCACACGCCATGGCAAAACATCCTGAAGAGTGACACTCAGATTTCTGAGAGGGATTTAAGCCGGTTAGTACGACTCCTGGTTCTGTAGCTGGGAAGTAGTGAATACGCCTGACGTGTTCACCACTTCAGGCGTGTTTAACAGATAACACTAAAGCTAGTGTTATCTATCTCTATCTGTTTAGTGTTAACAGATAACACTAAAGCTAGTGTTATCTGTTAAACTATTAGATACGTACAGACGGCTAAAGACAGGCAGAACATAAGCAGCAGAATGATCAACTCATTCACCCCATGTTGCTCCTCTGTTCATTAAAAAAGGAGTCGGTGGCTAATGAGTTGTTTAAATTTGTGAACAAACCCAGATTCAAGATGAGATTGAGAGCAGAAACTAGAAAATGTGTTCAATACTTTTATTTCAGTTTGTTACACACAACTTCATTTTTGGGCTCATTTGTTTTGTTGTCTTTGTGTATGAGTAGATCAAAGCTAAGTTATGTAACTTTTATAAAAAAGTAGATGTTTTTTACTTATTTGTTAAAATGTTGTGATAGTTTGCTATGAGACCGATAATTTGTGATAAGACTGATCTCCACCTGCTCCTTCCTGAGGTGCTATTGTCATCTGACGAAATGCACCACTCCCGACCAAAAACAACCAATCAGAGCCAGGAGGAGGGTCTCAGTGCTGTCAATCACCCACATGTAGTCACTGCTAAATGTGCTAATGTCAGAGAAACAAATTACTGTTACAGGAAAACTGCTTATCCTATGTAATCAGTAGCTATGCTAACCAGTTTAAGCATTCCCAACAGGCTCTGCTAGCTGGATGAAGATGGAGGATGATTGAGAAGACCCGCCTCTTGACTCTGATTGGCTGCTTCTAGTTTACCCAGAAGAAGGTGGAGGAGCTTGATTTTGTTTATTTCTCTTTTTTTTAGATTATCTGTCTCATACAACATACAACATATAGTGAGCTTCAACAAATATTTAAAGAAATATTCTTTATGCAGGTCACATACTGCAGCTGGTGTGGTGTGAATTTCATGTCAATACATTTTAAGAGAAAATGTTGGCATGCTAAGTGGAGTACATATAGTGCTTCTAAAAATAAAATAATGTTTGTGGGGGCCCCTCAGTTCTGTTTTCCTTTTTCAGAGTGTAGCAACTTGATGTTTGTGCCTCAGAGCATTATGGGTGCATGCATTTTTAACTCAGGTAGTCATGTAAGGAGAGGAGCTCTTAATCCTAAGCGTTGCTGTTGTTGGTGCAGTGCTTTCCCCGCAGGCGAACTCCATCCAATTTCTGCCTCTCAAGATGTGCATTAAGAGCTTCCATTCATGTTCGCAAGCCTTGGTGAGAAATTTCGCAAAGTGAGTGAGGTATCTGAATTTCTGCAGGTGATTTTTTTTTTTTTTTTTAGCAAACAATTTCAACCAACATTAAAAGGTAGAAATATAAAAGAAAAATATATTTCTACCTTTTAGAAATATATTTCTAAAAGGTTGTTGAGGGTTTGTTCACTCCCTCAACAAACCGACCGAGCTTCATAAAAGCGGCATTTTATCAGCAGCTGCGTCAATATGCAACCGTGCAAGAATAAAGGAAAGAAGCAAAGAAAGAAAGAAAGAAAGAAAGAAAGAAAGAAAGAAAGAAAGAAATGAGGAAAACACTCCCGCTGAATCTGGCAGCACTGATTACATGTCAGGTGTACTCTGACAACATAAGAATGCTTGTGAATCTTAAAGCCCCCCGCCCCTTTCTGTCTTCCAGTCCATATTGAAGTGGATCAGACAGGCAGGTCTTATGCTGTTATGGAATTTCCTTCAATCAGACAGTCGACAGCGGAGGAGAGGCTTGAAGTAGGCGAAACAGCTGGTGGGGACTGTCCGGCTTCCAAGACTCACACGGAGCCTCTATGGCCCCCCATCCCTGGCCCCACGCACTCACTTCTCAGACTATCTGAATTATTGTGCGACGCTATGCCAGATGGCCGGCCGCGACGTGAACCCCATCCTTACTTGTCAAAATGCCACCCGTTGGCCGGCGCCGGGGCACGCTTAATCCCTGTCACGGGAGAAGCCGGTTTGCAACCATTCAGCTCCAATTACAAATCTCCAGCAGCACCCGAGGATTTGGGGCCATCCAAACACGGTGATTACTGCGTGGCTCCTAGAGGGCCCCCGAGCTGAGAGATGAGCTCTTCATTGCTGTGCGCTGTTTACTTTTTTTTTTTACTTTTTTTTTTTCGTCTGTGTGTCCATCTGTTGATACGGAGAACAGACGCGACTCGACTTCTCTCGGCGGAGGCTGAGCTGGAAACTCGGCTCGCATAACAATGATCTGACATTATCCTGCCATTTCGCTGAATTTTAAATAGCTAAACAACGGCGGAGGCCTGGCGGAGGCCTGGTGTCGATGCAAGATGCTGCGCGGTTTAGTGACAAACTGTCCGAACCAAAATAAGGGATGACGGTGGGTATGGCCTCAGTGGGGAGAAGAGCTTTCATGTAGCTGATTTCTGTTGGGTTTCTTTCTCATTTTGTTTAATTTTAATGCCAAAAACGAAAAGAGAGAGAAACATCTCTCAAACAAACACTCTCACTCCACATGAAGGTTTAATATAACGTTCATAGGCTACCTTAGAAAACAGGTTGGCTGATCTTGTTTAAATAAAATTCCCAACAAAGAATTATTCCCTTTCCCCTTTTTTTTGTAACATTTAATCACAATCATAAACTTTAATTTATTTCATTTGGGTTTTAGGTGATAGACCAAGAGAAAATAGTGTGTGCTTCAAAAATGGGCGAACAATAATTAATTGATTTTGGAATAATTTACCAAAAGACACCAAGATTTGATTGTCTGATTGGTAAGGAAAGGGCATGCATGTAGGTCAGATAAAACATGATTACAGTGGAATAAGAACAAACTCTGAGAAAGAGAGTCTACACAACGTTGTTACCATGGGAACACACCGAAATGGGTCTGAGAAAACTCAGACCAAAGTTAGAGGGAGAACCCAGTTGGAAGCAGAAAGAGTGGAGCGGTCAGGGGAAAGGTGGAAGAAAGCAGAAATGAACAAAGAAAATATTAAGCAAAAAATACAAAAAGGTAATAATGAGACAGTTTTATCAAACTGCTAATGACAATTTAAAGACCATCGAAAGACCATTTTTTCTCCTTTTTGCTCCTTATTTCTGAAACATCCTTCTGTTCCTTTTCTGAACGCCTCTGTGTATTCTTCTGACAGCAGTATCCTCTGGGTTATTTTTTTTCTCCTTAACCGCCAGTGTAATAATGGGCTGATGGGTCTCAGAGCTGCCATACACTAGTCTCCTTTCACTGATACAAAATGTCAGTCAGCAGCTCGTTCTCGTGGCCTTTCACTTCGCCTGTCTCCCCTTTTGCTAATTTCTCAGTGTTTTCACAGAGACTTGTCCTACCATATCTTCATGATTGTTCTTCTGGTTCATCTAAAGGTCTGGCAAAGCCAATGGGGCTGGTGGAGGGACCCGGAGGCCTCGGCCAGGGGGGAGCCGCTGCCACTCTGGGAGAGGACAGCCACGACGCAGAGGGGAAGTACGAGGAGTACGGCTACAACGCTCAGCTCAGCGACCGCATTTCCCTCGACAGGAGCATCCCTGACTACAGACCTAAGAAGTATGTCAGCCTTTTGCTTCTCCCTCTTTTTTTATTGCCACACATTAACACTTGTGCTTTCCTTCTCTTGAAAAGTCCTCTGGGGGGGCTAGACTGGTAAACGAAAGTTTCTTTCTCCTATCTTTCTAGTTTCTTGTTAACTCGTTTTAAGACTGAATGGGTTTTATCCAATTAGGGAGTAATATGTAAAATCGACTTTTCTGAACTTTACACCATGTTATAATGTTACTCTCTCATTTAAACATACCTGGAATGTTGCTTTGATTCTTTATGCATATTTGAGAAATTCTTTAATCTCCCTTGCCAATTATTCAACTGTGCAAAATGCCTGGGTGGACCTAGCCCCGCCTTCAATGTCCAAGCTTTTTCTTTTAGGTCTTAGTTTGACTTTGAGTAAAGCTGTATTACTTTGCAAAAACAAAGTAGACTCTTTTGAAATGTGGGATTGGTGCTCACCATCTCATCTGTGCAATTTTCATATTGAGTTTGCATGACACCAACGTATAACCTTCATACATATGTTTAGAACAATCAATGACAACATTAAAAAAGCTGTTATTTATCTGGAAAATGTCCCTTATCACTTGGTAAATACGAACAGAACGCAAATTTACCAAACTCCCACTTCATTTCAGGAGTAGGTGAGCAAAGTGATGTGTTTTTGCAACATGGTATCTGAACATGCTTTCTATTTCGGCTGAAAAGAAGGTCTTTATTCCCCGGACTTCTTTCATAGAGCCGAACCTTCCCTTTTATTGGCCTCTCAAATTATGAAATGCAATATTCATCAAACACTGCCTCATATCAAAGTTTTAGTGTAATTAAAGACTAAAAAAGTGTACTGCACTGTTTCCATGAATGAATGTATTAACTTACAGAGGGTGAAATACTGCTGGATGTCAAATTACAAGGTTATACTGCATAAAAGTGCCTGGACTGTAATAAGTGATGTTGACTTAATACTGCATGTAGTCAGATTTTGAAGGCTTTCTAATAGATCCAAAATACACAGAAGTCAAAACAACTGCCAGAGTGCACCAGAAAGTCCAGTAGACATCGGAGACATCTTTTTGTCTTCTTTTTTTCTCTGTCACAAACGATCGCCATTGCTTCTTTATAGGCAGCCATGTTTGTTTACTCTGAATTCACGTCTGATCTCCAGAAGTTTTACAAGATTTTCCATCTAAAATCTGAATGTTTGAGTGAAATATGTCCGTGCAGGGTGTGTTGCATTTGCGGTGTGGCTGGACATCACACACTGTGCGGCCAAACCTGTTGTATCTGTGAGGTTTTATCGTCATGTGTGGGATCTCTCAGGCTTGGGAAAATCAGCTGAGAATGTTGAACTCTTGCCTCGTGAACCAGGCATTAGACGACTGCGTCGATACACTTCTGGCGGATCACAATCAAAAATTCACTGACTTGAGCCAAATCATCGTACTGTCACCGACGTCCTTCTTGAACAGCCTATTGCTTCTGTCATTAATCTCCTTCTCGAAAAAGATCCTTTGAGGATTACCCCCCTCCATTCATTTAATTTAATCCTGCTCATCTTCCATGTTTGACTTGTTGTCTAACTCTGGTGAATTTTGCCTTAAGTCTCCCTCTGGAGCTCAGGCAGTGTGTGACCTGGGCTGTGGCAAGTGCTGGAAAGGAGATCTCCTTTAGGCATACGCTTCCACCCAACATGAATAGAATCTGAGAAGATGATGATGGTGATGATGATGATAATGATGATGATGATGGTAGTGGTGGTTGGTTTGTCTTTTTAAACTTGTAATTAAACAAATGAGGAATTATCTGGGGAGTATGAGGGAGGGTGGTTTCCCCCCAGAACAGACCTTTAATGGCCTTTTTTTTCTTTTAAAAGAAATTTAGCATTTAGAAAATGAAATATGGCTCTAATACAGTCGGGACTCTAGGGACTTGCCGATAATCAGCGCTGCCAGTGGCATTTATATTACACCGTGTCAAAGAACAATGGCAACAGGCAGAGTGGCGTAGAGGAAATCTGATGGCCAAGAGAGGTTTCTGTGGGTTTAGCGGCGGGATAACAATTCATTTCATCTGTGGCCCTTCATTCTCTGCTGTTTCTCAAGCCCAGAAAATTAGACAAGGAATGGGGGAGTTGAAAAGGAGAAGATTGCTAATTAATAAAGTCATCTAAAAGTGTTTCTAATGAAAAAATATTTTTTATGAAAAGGCAGAAATGAAGAGGGCTGGTTTCTGATTAGAAAAGCTGCCTTTATTACGGGCTCTGTGTGAATCCCGGCACTTGTTGCTTCAGTAGGCTTGTCCTCCCACACTGTAAAAAAAAAACAACATAATACTTTTCTTTCTCTCTCTTAGTTTTGCTAATCTGTTCTTTAATTGTCCCAGCAGTAAAACTATTATTTGACTCAACAAGCACATCAACAAAAGAAAACACTGAGTTGGTCAAAGAAAGCTTTTATCCCTGCCAGCTTTGTGATACTTTAGACAGAAGTAAAAAAAGAAAATGCTTCTAGATTTGCCATTAGAGCAAGAGAAGAAGAGAAGAAGCATCAAACCAGAATTATAGTAACTAACACAATCTTGAACTGCTGCTTTAGCACTGTTTTCCCTTGACTTATCTGGCTGATGTGCTAAGATAAGTACTATAAGATCTCTAACTACCCAGGCGAGCTTGTTATCATAACTTACAGTGGAAATCTTGTAACCTTTTTCAGAAGAAATAGGAGACAATAATATCAGATTCAGACCATATTTATCATACAGACACATTCTAGCTGAGAAGTCCAGATATTTAAAAGAAAGCGCTTGATGTTTACATGAACACATTTTCAAGGTTCAGTATATTATACTTATGAGATGTTAGCATTTATTTCTGTTCATTTAAACCAAGTGCATGTTCAATGACTTTTTTCGGCATTCGTTTATTTCTTCATATGGGTTGTTGGAACATAGCTTGCAACTTGAAATGCTTACCTACTTGCATTTTTGTTTCTTTTAGAACTGATTAAAGAAAATAGTTTGCTTCAGTTTGATGCTAATTTCTAGTCGGTGACCCCGGCAGAGCTGTGCTTTTTTTTCTGAATTGTGACTATAACTATGGAAATCTCCTTCAGAAGTTTTGTCCATGATCAATTTAAGAAGAGACATTTATCAGTGACTACCTTCAGTTCATTACTACATGAAAATTAAATACTGTGAATATGTAATGAATTTACACAGTTTCCATATGACAGGGCTTACGTCAGTATTCTGATTGTGTTTTTTAGGGCTGTTGGAAAAGAATATTTTAGTACTCACAATGAGTTTAGTACTCTATAGAATATTTTTTTTAAATATCCGAGAAATTGGATCTCTTGACGCGATTTCAACGGCAGAAAAGCTGTCATAATCCAACTATCGAACCGCAAAGATTTACAATCCATAGTTGTCCCCAAAACACCGCACAATTCAACACCATGCAGCTAGCACTTCACAACAACTCGGAAGTAAGAGCGCTGCCCTCCACAAACCACGATCCGGCCGGAACACGGTGCGCTACATAATAAAACCTAATTTAACGAATCTTCAATGCAGATAAGCTTTCCTCGAGGAATTTTAATAACGGAGGTACTCAAATCACTGGAGGAATCATTTCAGGCCAATTGTGTTCCACTTAACTCACTCACCACTGATGTCCTGGAAGATTCTGTATCATAGTGTTGATAGGTTTTCTGTGCATCAGTGTCAATGTGCTGCTCCAACACAAGTTAGGAAAGCTACTTAAATGCCCTGGAAGTGTGTTACCTGAAATGCAGATAGCTTTGTTGTTTGAATACAGCAGTGTTTCTCAAACAACTTGAAATTGCCCCCCTCCTCCCAATAACGCAATATCTTAATATACATAATCTGAAATTAAAATATAAGTATCTAAACATCTCCTAATGTGAAGGGTGGCGCTGTTTTTAAATGCAACTGGCCACAATAAAACCATGAACACGTCAACGGGGTCTTTTGAGTTATTTACAGATTCTGAAAGTATGGATACTAAGCTTTCCAATAATGGAAAACGCATGGAAATCAAAAAAGTTCTTTACTACAAGTCGTGTGTGCCCTAGTAAAATTTTAGGGCTATTTGTAATTTAGAAACATACTAAAAGAAAAGAAGACTTGAGTTGCTTTGGCAAAAACAAAACATTTTGTTTCAGCCAGTAGATAGCCCAACATAAATAATTTTATTTCAGGTGTTAAGCTGCAGTTAGTCAGCATGGGGTGCAGCATTGTTCACCGCCTCGTCACCGACATATCGCATTCAGCATAGCCGAACATCTCAAACGCCACCACAGTTTGAGAAAGACTGCTCTAAAGATATATCTGACTAGACATCCCTAAATTCTTTCTCCGTCTGACGCTGTTCTTACACAGAGACGGTTGCTGAAGTGCCAGGCTGTCTTTAGCATGTTTTGCTAACGACTCCATGTTTGATAATTTATGCTGTAATTTGGTTTCGGCAAAACTTGCAGTAAAAGTTGTGGATTAAATGAAGTACTATTTTGTGTTATGAGTGTGCAGCTCCTCCGGGGTAGCTGACGGGCTCTGAGAACAACGCAGCACAGAGCAGGTCACATGACAGACAGAACAGCAGCTGAAGTGTCCTTTTCTCTCAAGGTGAATGCAATTTCAACAGATGGAAATGCTTTGATCATAAGTATAAAACTGACTCGTTAGTTCAGCACAGGATTGCACATTTACAATGCATGATTCTTATAAAAACAAAGAAGCCTCCAGTTGTTAGTGGAGTGACTTGTAGCAGATTGTTCAGAAATATCGCCCCCATAGTTGAGGTGACTGTCCTGAGCCAGGAATAGATTGATTTCAAACAACAAGTTCGTCTTAAGTCATAGACTTTTGAAAAGAATTTGGTACCTTAGTGTAATTTTAATGACCAGGGATATAACTGAGCAGGACCCAAATAGAGAAAGGCAGACTAGGACAGCCGCCGCAGTGTCACAGACACTGCACCAGTCTGTCTTTGTTAATAAGAGAGCCTAGTCAAAGCTGTCAGTCATCCACATTGGAGCCCTGTCTGGCCTGGGGTCCCTCTGGAAAAGCCGAGAGAGGCCGCTAAGGACCTAGAAGTCTGGAAATATCTGCTGGAATTGTTGCTCTGACAACCTGATCCCAGATAAAGATAGTTAAAAAAAAGAAGAGAGAGATAGATGTCCTCTTGGGGTTCTGTGACAAAAAAAAAATCTGTTCCACCCTTGAGAAGGAATCAAATTTAAAAGAGAAAAATCTGTTTATGCATCATTTAACAAAACATTATGCCAGACATTCAAGTAAGTCAATAAATTGATCTCAATTTGATCTTGTTTGTGTCTTATTTTCAGGCGACAAGGAATTTCAATGTGAAGAAGTAAACACTCAATTTAACCAAGCACACAAACAAAAACAGAAATTCCTGCTTGACTAAGGAGGATAATTCTACCATTATACTATGTTTGACTTTTATCATATTAGCATAATGGCATCATAAGTCCAGCTAGCATGAGGAAGCCTGGCTGTGCTGCATTTCTCCCTCGCGAGTTTTGAAATCTAAGCACTAGACATTGTATAAATAGTGTGTAGGACTTGGTGTTGGTTATATGATTTTGTTTTCTGGACATTTACTGTTTCAGGTACTTTGGATATTTAGGATTGTGTTGTAGGCTTTAAGTTACTCTTTCTGTAGCGTTGTCCTGGACTGCAGTCTCACTCTGGTAGTCTAACTTGGGGCTGTCAGGTAATCTGTAAATGTGTTTTAAATACATTCTTTAAAAATACGAATTTGTGTCAAATTCAATACAAACCAAGCCATTTTCATCTCTTCAAATTGGTGTGCAACTTCAGCCAGAAGTGCTTCAGGCATTCAGAAATTCATCCCATTTGGTGGATATCAGAGACAGGGAGCCTGAAATCTGACCAATGCACCTTGGAAGAGCTTTTCTACCATATTTTAGTCGCAAAGATGAAATCAAATACCTTTTTTAGGTATCTTGCATGTGAGAAAAATGAACAAAAAACACAGATGTTTGTTACCCCTTATACCAGTAATGGGCATTATTAGAAGAAAGAATGCCACTAAGCTTCACAAACTTGAAAGTAGTCTAAAGATTGAGCCTCCAGTGTTTGTGAGGAATTTGAAGTGGTCAGTGAAGCTGCCATATATACAAAAGTTTGAATATGTTATTTTGGTTAGAGCAGAATAGTTTAGTTGTTTGGCTACAGCAGAGACTAAAGGCATAAAGTCCGTCATCAGAAATGCTGAAATCAGCTTTCTTTGACGTAGTCACGTGTTGGAAATTGCGTCATTTTGTTTGCAGAGAGGCGAACGGTGGCTGAACATTTCGACAGAGCTGTTCGTGAAGTGTTGTGTGACTGGTCAGATGTTTGTTGCCGTGTTTTATGTTTTGACTAGTCTGCTATCCGGTTTTCGCATCTGCAGGAGACATAAAAATATTCCTTATAACTTTGAATTTTTTTGCTTTGCAGTTTTTCTTTTTCCTTTTTTTTCCCTTACCTGATTGGTAAATCCCACTCCTGATTTACCACTCCTGATTGGTAAATCGGGATAGCAGAACCCCAGAATTAAGGTCAAACACATGTGTTTGGTTCTAATAAGCATTACATTGAAATATGAATCATTGAGCAGAGAGGTGTGTGATGACTACAGGG
The DNA here is from genome assembly GCA_903067055.1 of Poeciliopsis paucimaculata. NCBI lineage: Eukaryota > Metazoa > Chordata > Actinopteri > Cyprinodontiformes > Poeciliidae > Poeciliopsis > Poeciliopsis paucimaculata. The sequence goes on from CAEGAD010043728.1 coordinate 24,283, forward strand.
AGCCACACTCCCATCACCCAGGCAGAGAAACCTACACATTTTTCCAACCCCCTGTCTTTTTCAATACGCCTTGTCTGCAGCAAAACCAATTCATAATTACAACCCCAATAGCATCTTCCACAAAAGCCTGTAATCCCCATTCGCCACCTGCTAGCCCGTATTTCTCTCCCTCTGCCCTTCACTTGTGACATTCTTAACTTGGATACAAAAGGGTTTTAAGTAGGCTGTATATTACGGTAACTCTGGGCCCGCCATCCGCCGTCCTTGGGAGTCTCATGAGTACGAGATCGGCTCACGGAGGAATGAGGCGGGGGGAAAAACAATAAACGCAGGCAAGCTGGTGAGATTACGGAAACCCCGGCAAAATAAACAAGGAGGGATGCAGGTTTTTGTTTTCTCACCCAAATCCAAAATTCATCTGATAGCATCAACGCCGCCTTTCAACTTCCAGTTCTCCTCTATCAAGAGGATTCCTATTCAATTACACCTAATCTCGCCTCTATGTCCACGGCCGCTTTGCCCAAGATTTGATTTCTGTTTTTGACAAAAAATAGCTGTTAAATCCAAAACTTTATTGAAACACGGCGCATGCTGCGTTCTCCACTCTCTCCGCAACCCCCCCCGATGACCCCTCGTCTGGGTTTGTACGCCTGCGGGAGGACGATAACTGGAGAGGAAGCCCGAAGAAACAAGCTTACCTCATCTTCTAAGTGCCTGATACTGCAGAATGGGATCATAAGGTCTTTGTGGCGCAGGAGCTCCTACTGCAAATTGTTACTCTTTTCACTGCTAGAGTTTATCTCTTGAAATGGGGAAAGAAGGTGGGGGGGTGAGGTGGAGGGGCAGAAAGGGGAGGTGACAAGGCAAAACGGTTATCTTTCAGGGAAAAGTGCTCGCAGATTGGAAAGTTGCTTTGGTCTTGCCTGCATTCTGCAGGTTATGGGAGGTTAATGTGAAATTTCACTGCAAATAAAAGTGGCTAGCGGGGTAGGCGTGGGGCGGGGGAAAAGAAAAGTGAGAGGGGCCAGAGCTGCGGGCTGCTAAGGGAAGTGAGCAGGGGGTGGTGTGATAGGAATACATCTTAATCTGGCGCTCTGTTTCTGTCAAAGCTTGTTCCGGATCAAATTATGAGAGCTGGCCGGAGCGCTCAGTCCCATTACTAACAGATGAGCCGATCGCTCATCCTGTTACAGCTTTACAAGGCTTCCCCCGCCACTGCGGACAGGTACAAATTTAAGGTTGACTGATGCCCCAAATTGGATCCCATAACCAGGGCAATGGAACTACAATATCACTTTATGATCTGGGCGCTGAAGTCCTCTTTTCCTCCAACACGTTTTGCTTTGAAGTGATCCGGCTGCCTTGCCCTCCCCCCCAACCCTCGTTGACATTTTCAAGACACCACTTCGGTAAAATTCATGAGGCACAACCTCGTTAGCGCTCGTGTAAGTGAACGGCAGTGAAATATGCATCCAATAATTTTTTTTGCGTACTCACCATGTCACGCTCAAGCCTTTGCAAAGTAAAGCTATGATGCAAAAAAAATATATATATATAAAAAAATCCCTTCTCATGCTCACTGCCAGATTTTTTTTTTTGTATTTATAGGCCTGGCAAGTCAGACAGAAGAGAAAACCGCGAGAAAGAGAATCTAGTCGTTGGGGAAAGGCATAAAAGCGCAGGGAGAGACTGAAATTATATGGTTGGAGGGGTTATCAATATAAAAATTCACAGCTTTTCATTCTCCCAAAAGAGCAGGAGGACAGAGTTTAAAAATATAGATAGACCTATGCAGTGTCCTTCATCAAAAACACCCTCCTTAGTTTTAGCTTTGCCTTTATTAGTCTCTGCTGTCAAACGCAAGCAAAGTGCGGTAATGGAAGTGATTGATAACAGAGCATGAAATTAAAGCTTTTCCCCTCCGGAGACGCAAATACTACCTGCCCAATACGGAAACCTTGCAAATTGTCATTGTCACGCATGAGGAGATGTCACTATTAGCTAAAGTATCTGGTAAAAATTCCACAAATGAGCCTTAGCGTATCGCTCTAAGTAGCAATCTCTGGGAAGGAATTTCAACATGAAATGTACATTTAATTCAAGCACAATGAAGGTCTTAATTTTGATTTAATTTTATATCATTTAAGCAGGACACCTTAAGTCTCCACCAACATGATTTACGTTCGCCAGATAAACCATACAATGTACTGTGATGGTAGTTTCCAAGTTTTATTTCATAATTTTTTTTGTTTTCTTTTTTCATGGCCATTACTAACAAATAACAAAATAACAAAAAACAATAATTATGATATTGACATTCCACTCTTCAATTTGAACAAAGGAGGGCTGGACAATATGGCTGAAAAATGTAACACGATCAAAGCGATTATCGATTTATCCACAGTTTTCACTCCATGCAATAACTTTTTTGTTTTGAAGGAGCTATGAGGCACAGTGAAACCTGAAACTGCTGCTGCGCAAGTTACTCAAGAGGTTGTTGCTAGGTTACCAAAGAGTGAGAGAGTTTGTTGATGCCACCATCTTTGTTTAGCTGTCCATGAAAAGTTGAATGGATGAAGTGTGTTTCTATATCAGAGTTCAGTAAAATGAGTTAACATTCACAGACATATTATCTATTAATATTGATCATGAGTTTGTCGCAGTATGAAATGTTATTGATTTATCATCCAGCCCTAACAGAAAGACTGAAGAACACAACATAGATTTTCAAAATAAGAGATCAAAAAGAATGATCTTACATAGTCATAAAAGAAAGAAACTAAATTAAATTGGTCGGTAATGGTAATATATGCTTACAGTTAAAAAAAGGTTACTTTTTTTTTTTTTTGCAAATGGACTGAGTGCATGTTACTGATGATGCTGCACATTCTGCTTTGCTATTGATTCAGCAGAGTGATATCTTTTCCCCAGAAAGCAGGAAATTAAACGCCACATGGGAGGAGGAGAGGGGCGTCTCTGACAAAAGAGAGGGCCTTTCTTCTGGCATCTCTTCATAAAAACGTCCTCCAAGGAAGGGATTGAGACCCCGGCGACTCTGAACGATTCTAATCACACGTTTCAGATTCTCGCTGTCAGTTGTACTGAAGTTAGAGCTCCATGATGCACTGCAGCACGTCATTTTAGTAATGTTGCTGGAAAGATGAGCAGTGCGGATAGGATTCACTGATGGGCAAAGGACAGATTTAGCCTTTTGTTCTCCAGGAAATGTGACTGGCTGAAAGCAAATGTTAAAGGCTTAAAGAAAATGATGGATTCTAGATGTAAAAGTTTCAGGGATTATTAGGTATGCAAGTTCTAAAGAAAAATACTAATAGTCTATAAAATATGAAAATCATAACCATCAAGATATACAGTAGTTACATATGTGTCATCATGCTCTCATAATGCATAAAAGTAGCATGGATTAAAATAATTGTGCATATTAAGATAGAAGTTAGTGAAATGCAAAATTTAAGCTGCTACTGGATTCAGAATTATACTTATTTTAGTATTAAGGAGCTACATCTACAGTAACTACTACTAGGTAAGATAAAGTAATTTTATTTATATAGCACATTTTCAGCAACAGTGCATTTCAAAGTGCTTTGCACAAATTTGAAAGAAATGCAAACAAAACAACAAAACCAAAAGAAAGACAAAAAGGTAAAAATATAAAACTACATATCAGTTCCCCCTGTTTAATAAGAATTAGAATAAGTTGTCCATAATTTAGTAGGGATTTATCTGTACATAAAACTAAATGTTGGTTCTCCACGTTTGATTTTATTAGAAAGTACTACTACGACTGTGTCATTTGTGTTAACTCAACGGTTCAAAGAGCAAAATGCCCAGCTTGTTCAGGATGGCTTAAAAGTGCAGAAGGTTCAAACAATTCAGAAATGTTAACATGCTGCTGTGCACAGATCTCTGGAACTGCGGGATCACAAAACCTACATCTCTGTGATCCTCTCAACAACCTGTGTGAAACCTTTGTCACACATCTGATGGATGTGCCTCAGGCGTTTATAATGGATCCTGTCTGTTTTCACGTTTGCATTGAACTTTAACATTAGCCGCCTCACAAAAGGGCTGTGTCAGTTCTCAAGACCCCAGTTCATCCCCTCATTTCACAACCGGATGTTCCTGTTTTATTACGTTCGCCTCTCATTATATTCCAAGAAGTTAAGTTTATTTACTTGCATAGCACATTTCAGCAACAAGGCAGTTCAAACTGCTTCACATCATACAGTCGCTAATTGTAAAACAAGCAATGAACATTACATTTTGTCAAATGGCATAATCAACACACATCAACTATGCTGATCAATGTTCCATTTACTGCTAATCAAACGCAGCTCTAAGCAGCTGGGTTTTTAGCCTAAGCAAACCTTTTCTTGATTTCTACACCTCTTCTTCTGATCGTTTCCCAAATATGAGAGTTCAGTCCCCCCTCTAGGATTAGTACAGGAGAACACAGTTGATCCAACTGTGTGCAGGGAAATCCAACTTCATCCTGCTGCTCGACTTCCCAGCTCCTTTTTGACCAGGAAAATGCCACTCCATGTCCAGAGTGCTAGTTTGTAACAGAATCAGCATGTCCACGTCCCAGGCGTAACCTTCCTCTTTGCTCCCAACTCGACTCCTCTGTGGATCCCTGTTGGTTAAAGTTTACTTTTAGACCGAATGAGCTCCAGGAAGCAAGTCGCCCAATAGCAAATTTCCCTTACCCCCCCTTTAACGTGGCTTCCAGGAACGTGCCAGTGTTTCCTTAATGGTGTTTCCACTCATTGTAGCACAAGCAGGGTTTACCCAAACACAGACTGCACATGGAGAAACCTGAAAACTCAAGTCGCAACATATCCATTACACCCCAACAGGTTTGCCATCTTTAGCCAACCATGTGTCTGACGTTCAGTAGCAAGAGCACATTTCTGAAAGCATTCGTAATGATTCTAAGCTTCTCTGCGCATGTGACGGCTGTCTCTAACTCAAGTGGCAGTAGCTGTGTTTCCAATGACTATGTAAAGTCGTGCAAAATGGAATTGAGAAAATAAATAAATGGAATCATGGCAATTAAAAAAAAAAAAAAAGTTTTTTGATAAAAATCTTTTGCACTAGGATGAGATTATTCAAAGTCCATTGACTGAAAAAAAAAATAACAAGAGTTCAAGAGTTCACTGCCTGACTGCCAGTTCAGTCCCAAACACGGTGTGAGGATTATTCCCAGCAATCACAAGTGCGACATCAGTTCCAGTTTCACTGAACTCCATTTTATTTTTCATTTGTACGTTCAGAGCCATTGTTTTGTATTAATGTTTAGCAATAATGAATTTTTTACCAACCGATTCTCTGGGATTTTATCTTTTTTTGGTATATTGTTTTACATATTTTCTTATTCAAATATTTGTTATATATATTTTATTGTGTACATACATGTTATTTTTGGTTTGTTGGCCTCAGCTTACATGAAAAAGTGATTAGATATTTGCTCTATATTTTAAAATTTTCTGCTCTTGTTCAAGCTGCAGTAAAGCATTCAGTGGATTTCCATTTATTGAATTGTACAGTTCATCAGCTACGGCTGGGGGCCGGCGGGCGGGACTGGTCACAAATATTGCTGGAGTGACAGAGACAAACAGCAGGAGCATGAGGTCGTGGTTAGAAATTCAGCGGGAGTGGGATTAAAGAAATTTGTTGCGCGCCGAGAGCAAGTTCACCATCCAGCAGCAAAACGACGTGTCAGGTAAAAGCTGAATGTTAAAACACGCTACACTTCAGGGATTTTCATTCTTTAAAAGGCAGTATGGATGGTGAAACTGTAACGCACACAAATGCAGTCATCTCGCTGTTGTGGTGTTGAACATTTTAAACAGCATAAAATCAGTTTTGATTCATCTTCGGATTTCAGAAATGAGTTGGCAAAAATATGCTGCAGCAGCATTTGCGAATTCCTTGAAAATGTGTGGTTAAATCTATTGAGGAGGCTTCCACAAAGCCCATTTACGCATGAACTTACCATAAACTGAGTTGTAATAATAATAAAAAGAAGAGGTGACCAAGTTTGACTTTCTCTTCCTTTTTCTGACAGATTAGTGTGATTCTGCCCTCACTAATCGTTCTTCAGTAAAAACAAAAATGTGTTTCTATTCCGATGCCTTACTTTGACTAATCTTTATGCGATAGGCTGTTGATAATGCATTCTGCAGCTGAAGAGCTGTAAAGTAACGATGTTTCAATTTCTAATCAATAACAATAATTTCACAACTATTTAACAATAGTTGCTTTTATTAATAATGTAGGAGCCCAGTGGCTTTGTCAGCCTGCACGCCATCCTGTTAGGTTTACAGGACCATAAACATTCATGTGATCAAATAAATGTCACTTTAAAATTAAATCTGCACAGTCCTGCGTCATCCTTTTCTTCTCAGTGGAGTCAGTTTCTTTGAGTTTGAAGTTAAAGTTTTGACATTTTACAAGAATCGGGTTGCCGGCTATGAAGTATGAGAAAGCGATGATGGGGAGGAAAAACATAAAAAAAGGGGGGGGGGGACATAAGTGTATTCCCATTTTAACGTCTTAAGGAAAGGTGTTTACTATGTAACTGCACAATTCAGTGTGGACCATCTGTTGTGTCATTCCACGCCGTCTTTGGCCGACGCTTTTCACTGAAGGTGAGAATCTTCTCAAGCCCTTCCACACACACACTCACACACCCCTACATACACATATTAAAATTCACCCACACAAACCAGTTGCTGCAGAGCTCCAGGAAGGTTTTCTGGGTAAGGGAAGGAGGATATAACTTTAGCACCATGCTGAGATCCATCTGGTGCGGAGCCGTCCCCCAGGGGCCTGACACCGCGGATGCTGCTGTGTCCCAGTTATCGCTGCTATCTGGGAGCCAAGCACCGGTGGAGTTCAGATGGCTCACAGCAAGAGAGGAAAAGCGGTTACAGGGCCGGTGTGCAAAAAGTATTCACTCTCTTTGAACTTTTTTTTTCTCCTCTTGACATGTAAGCAAACTTCGTCGTATGTCATTTGAGTTGCATAAAATGACATAAAGTGGGAATTAGAGCAGGACAACAAGCCAATAATAATATAAACATGTGATCAAAATTAATAGATAAAATGTCTGAGAGAAAATTCAACACAAAATATTCACTGAACTCCAGTCCAGAATTGCACAGGATTCTGGGCGAAGAGGAAAGACTTTAGCCCCTCAAGCTCTCATGAGACGTTGAACAAGGCATCGACTGATTCACTCCCTCTTTGGTTACCTAGCAACAACCCGTCGAGTAACATGCGCAGCAGCAGGTTCAGGTTTCGCCGCCTTGCTTCAGTCCGATGGTTGGGCGCTTGGCAGTCATTCATCCAGCGGACTGTTGTGTTTTTCAGTTGAAAAATGTTTAAAGCTGATAGAAAATTTGAAAATATCAGTTGATAATTACGTGTTGTTGATAAACTGGAAGATTAATGCCTGAACATCAACTATGAAGTCTTTAAAAATGCAAACATTTTACAAAGACTTAAATAAGTAATACCTAACCTGGTGGGGGCACAAGTATGGCCTGGTGGCCCGCCAGGCTTATAATACCCTGGGGGAAACCCTGCGCTTTACGGAAAGGAACTGGGGGATGTCTCTGAGTAAAGTACCATGTGTTGGTGTTAATATAAAATGCATGTGTGATAATGTCCACATTGGGACATTATCACACATATAATGTAAAGTACCATGTGTTGGTGTTAATATAAAATGCATGTGTCATAATGTCCACATTGGGATCACATTGGTAAACATTAATAAATCTGATCCCAATGTTTGTGAATTGATTTGAAGTTTGAAGGTTTTTTTTTTTACACTTGCTGCCTTCAAAGTTAAGCCAAAAATCACAAAAGCTCAACGTACCACATTGATGTGTTCCCATTTTAGCTTATTTACTCTGATAAATTTTCTTGCACAGAAACACAAATGATTCATTGTTGTGCAAATAATCCTCCTCTGTTAGTAATAGTCACCTCATTAGTCCTACATAGTGATTCAGGCTGCTCAGTAGGGTACAAGAAAACATGTGGAAAATGTCTTTCTTTTTTTCTTTCTTTTAGCTTGCTTCTGCATTCAAAGCCTAATTGCGTTTGCACTAACACATTCCATGTATGTGCCTGAGATAGCCAATTGCTTCGGCAGCTGCTAAGTGCCGTGGTCTGGTCAGCTGTGTTATATTTTACTTCAAAGCTGGTGCAAATGTGTGAGGAAAAAAACCCAAACATCTCTTAAAAACACTGCAGCGGTTTGGTGGACCTGATATCACTGTGCAGTTTGTCTTATTTAAGTGGTAATTTGAACTTGGGTTTTAATAACAAATTTAGAAAAAAAAGAGGCTATTTTAGAGTTATTATGTGAGATTAAATAGAGGATGAGAGACCAAAATGGAGAGGGAAAGAAAATTACATTAGAGATGAGAAATTTGATCCTGCATCATAATCATATTTGGCCTTAAATTGCACAGAAGAATCTGGTTAATCTGGGTTGGGTTATATTTTTTGAAGTCTGTAAGTCTTTTCTGTGCACTTTCTAAATCTACAGGGTACTATTAGCCACTAAGTTTTACCATGTTGTACAGAATGGCAATTCTCAAAACACAGATGCAGGTCCAGACATAATGCCACGTCAATCTGCATCCAGCTAATACACTTTTTTTTTTTTTGAAGTCTTATGATTTCTGTTGTTTCCAAAATGCACATGGAATAATGAATTGGTCACATTAAAACATTCAATCCACTGTAATACTCGACATTTTGTGTAACTTTGTAATTTGTGAATTTGACCAAAAAACAAGTTGTTTTTTTCCCCAATTGTCTACATGCGTCTTTATGCTTAAATATTTCAGCTCTTCAACCAAAGTTGGCTTCAAAAATATGTTCAAATACAGTTTGTAGATGTTGATTTTATTTATTCAGAGGGAGAAAAAAAACATCCAGCAGTTGTTTTGAATCTTTGATCTTATCTACAAATCAGATTTGGAGCTTTGAGAATTAAATCTGCAAACCTCTGAGTTAGGCAGTGCTAACAGATGAAATATTAGGCCAAAGTTCACAGCGCTTCTTCGTGTATTCCTACCACTGAATAAAAAGGAGACAGATTTCAAGTGCTTTGAAATGCCTCCAAATCTCAGTTTCTGTGTCAGTGTATGAGAAAAGATGCAGAATTGGGGTTAGAAGTTGATATAAGGGAAAACCTGAAACCTATAAAAGATAGCAAAATATGCTATAACTATGCACTCTTTTGCTTATTTACAAGACTGTCTAGGTATAAAATGTAAAAACAAAGCTAACAAAATACTTGAATTAATTGTGAGACATATCCTGCAGGTGCTGTCATGGTTCAGAGTAGCCTTAATTTAATCAGATGGAACTGATTCTTCAAATTAAACCACTTTCCTTTGGTTTTTACTTGCTCTCATACTGAGAGACATCGTTTCGGATGCATACATTTTATTTTGGAGGAGAAAGTCAAAATAATGTGCACCGTGGTAATAAATGTGTCAGTGACTATAACAATCTGATAAAAGAAAACGCACAGACTCATTTGTTTTCATTGTTTTAGCTAACAAAACATTAGCTAATATTAAAATTGTCATCTTTTTCTTCTCCTAGAAAAGCAGAAACTATGTTATCGTCGTTAATTTCACCAGATGTTACGATTCTAAAATTAGAAATAATTTTTTGGCAGTGGCTAAACATCGCCTTTTACATGTTTTTTGTTCCATCAGGTGTAAGCAGTTGACGTACCCGGAGGACCTTCCTCAGATCTCCGTTGTGTTCATCTTCGTGAACGAGGCGCTGTCGGTGATCCTCCGCTCAGTCCACAGCGTGGTCAACCACACGCCGGCACACCTGCTGAAGGAGATTGTTTTGGTAGACGACAACAGTGACAGCGGTGAGATCATTTTATGGCGTTGTTTATGAAATTAAATCCAAATTTAGGTACAACTTTCTTTTTAAAAAAGTAGCAAAAAAGAAAAAAATATGATTAGTAAATTAGTACAAGACGACCTTGGTAGATGTTTTTTTTTTTTTTTTTATATTCGTCCAAACATCTCCTCAAGTTTTCAGATTGCACATCAAACTATCCAGACGTTATCAGAGTGTTATAGATTTGATTATTCAATTGTTTCGATTACTTTTCAATAGTTAAAATGGGGTGTACACTAAAGCATGTGGATGTGATTTTACGTTTTGCCTCCATCTGTTCTGTGTGTTTGAGTAACAGAAGAAAGAGTGAATAACTCCCGAGGGTGAACACATCAGTGTGAGGATTTTAAAATAGCTTAAAAACAAGAACGAAGGAAAGGGGGGATGGGATTTATCTATCCTTCTTTAAGCTGCTGCATACTGCTGTCTCCATAGCGATGTGGGCAAATCCTTTAGTTACATCTATGCTGTGACGCCCACACCAGCTGACAGCGTTTTGGTTCCACATCCCAGGAGCTTTTCTGTTTGGAGGGCTGACGGGTCGTCAGCTGGGTTACCGACCACGACGGGCTACTCCCCAACTTGGCACAAAGAAACAAACCTGCCTCGTTTAGGATCGGCAGAGGAAAATGGTGCTTTAATAGCTTACTGAGTGAAGGCTGATGAGGATTCACCAGCCTGGCCTCTGCTCCCCGCTGAGGAGCTCACTGCCTTCCTCCCAAAGAGGGAACAGTTAAAAGCCAGGGAAGAGACAGAAACAGAAACCGACACCACTCCCCTCTTTAGATCTGTCAACCCTCAAATTTAGGCTTAACGAGTTTAGATTTTTTTTCCTAAAATACACTTAAAAATGACCTAATTTGAATGTGCTATCTAGAGTATGTCAAAAGTAAGCATGAAGTGTAAATGCAAATCAAGACGAGGACTACCCAAGTAAAACAAGATTTCATCATAAGCAAACACAAAAGCTGATTGACACTCTGTGGAGGAAACACATTTCAGCCACTTGTATGTCACCATTTCATTCACCTCCCAGAGCTTGTGATCACAGATGAGGGTAGATTGACCGGTAAATCAGGAGCTTTGCCTTTCAGCTCAGCTCTCTCTTCACCACTTCAAACTAGTACAGCACTAGCATTACAGAAGATGTAATGCTAGTGCTCTGAATAACTCCTGAGGAGGGCTTGATGGATCCGTCCATCAATCCCTGCTCAATTTTTCCCTCATTTGAGAACAAGACCCTGAGATACTTAAAACTCCTCCACTTGAGGCGGGTCCTCCTTCCTGAGCCGGAGAAAGCACTCCATCCTTTTCCGGTTCAACACCACAGTCTGGGATGTTAAATTGGTGATTTTTATTCTGGTCGCTGTACACTCGGCTTTTCCAGTGAAAGCTGGAGGTCATGGTCTGATGAAGCCAACAGAACCACATTGCTTGCAAAAAGCAGACACCGGATCCTGAGGGCTCCAAAATGGCTCCGCTCAACACCTTCACTGTGCCCAGAAATTTACTCCGTAAAGGTATGGAACAGAATCGGTGACAAAGAGTCCAACTCTCACGGAAAACGAGTTCAGAGTGTAGACCAACGACAGGTCCCAGCCAGACTGGGACCTGTCGACCTGTTTTAAGGGACCATGTACCCCGTACTCCGTGACGTGTGGTCAGGGGAGGCAGGTGAGGCAGAGCCTGTCATCATGGAAATATAATATATAATGAGAAAATAATTTATATTGGTATTTTCACCCTATAACGTACAAATTTTTCATTTAGCTGATCCTAGTTTGATTGTTATTTCTTCAAAATCCCTGAATTGTCGCATTCTCTACTTTTCTTATGTACAGCCTGTCTATTTGTTGGGTTAGTGCTTTCTTAGCCCCAGAAATTGATTTGGTTGGCTCAAAATCTTGTCATGAAAACTAAGTCTGCTACATTGGCTATACGACCAGTCATATTGTATTAATGCTACGATGACAACAGCCTGATTGAAGCTTCCTTGTGCATACATTCCCTCGTTAGCTTCAAATGCATGTAGTCATTTGAAAATGAGTGATTATACCATTTTATACATTGGCATAATCAATGTATAAAATTGATTATACCAATCAATTTTATACATTGATTGGTATAATCAATGTATAAAATTGCACAGGATGGTAGAGGTGGACTAGGTGAGGTTATAAAACGATTTCGGACTAATTCAAGTTACCGTTTGCCATCATCAACTCTTTTTGAGTTGTGCCATCAGATTTCTAGTTGAAAACGTAAGAGGTAAGACTTACCTCTTACGTTTTACATTGGTAAGAGGTAAGTCTTTAAATCCCCAGTAGATCAGGGCCAGGTGTTTTCAGGTAAGGAAATGGAGTGAAGTGAAATCTTGAAGTAGTTTCAGAGCAAGTAACAGCTGTGTTTGTTTATTGTTATGACTGCTCAGGGATAACTTAAATCAGCCATAATTAATTTAATGTCAGCAAAGGACTTCTTGACTTTGTGAAGTAAGTGGAAAGTGGGACCTAATACGTCAGTGTTATTGCACAACAAAATGTGGGAACCTCAGGGCATCGAGAGTAAAGTTATTATATATTATTATAAAAAATACCTTTTAAAAAATAAAACTATAGAATCCCCTTTCTTAACATAACATCTATCGTTTAATTTAAGAAAAAAAAAAATTGGTGGCTGGAAAATCCCTTTGTAAGATTTAATTTGAATAAAACGTCTTGTGCTTTAAGTATTGGTACAGCTAACAGTTCATGAAGAAGAAATGCACTTTAAGCATTTTTAAAGTTCCATAAAAAATTTTAAGACTTTTGCATTAGCATACCGTAATATTCTGTTCTCCTGGTGTATAAATATGTAATAACTCACAGTAACATTTCTTTTAGCCACTGGTCGTTAGGCTGGGCAAACCTCTTCCTTTTATTTCCAGCATGTGCTGTGCACAGGATGGTAGTTACTAATTCAAGTTACCGTTTGCCATCATCAACTCTTTTTGAGTTGTGCCATCAGATTTCTAGTTGAAGATGGGTTTGTATTACCCAACTGCTGCACACTTGGATAACAGAGCAGAAAATAAACCAAAGCCCACCGGCAAATCCACCACTGAAATAACACAAAAAAACTAAATGAAAGTCTGTGAGTGGCCTAGTTAAAGTCCAACCATAAGACCAAGTGAGATAATGTGGCACATAGGTTGTTCATGCATCTCTGACACAATTAAAGCAACATTAGACAAAGGCTAACACATGTGAAAGTGCAATTGCTCAACACAAACTCTTAATGTCAGTTTTTTAGGGAGTGATTAGTTTTTCACATATAACCAGGTTGGTTCAGATAGTTATTTTTTACATTAATAAATGAAAAAAAAAAGTGTTAATCTTTGTTTGATATTAATATTTTATTGATGGTATAAAACGTGCGACAAAAAAGTAAAAACCAACGCACATCTTAAAGTGTGGGGTGAAAAACAGCCATCTATTTTTAGCAACAAATAACATGACTGCCTAATTATCTTGTTTTTTTGTCGTTGTTGTTTTGTTTTTTTTAAAATAATGAATAAATAAATTCTATTCCCTCTAATTAAATGTTAAAGAGATTGCCTAATTGTCACAGTGATGCTCCAGGCATGGAAACTCATTAGTAATGTCAAAGGAAAATAGTCTTTACCCACATTAAAATTGATACCAAGCCAAATTTACTTCCACGGTTCCGTGCGATGTCGCTAAACGACCTCCAGGTGTTTTTACTGTCCGTTTGCCTCTTGTATCTTTAATAAAAGGTCACTTTCAGGTGTTTACCACATTTGTCAGCTCCTCTCGTCGGAATAATGGCGACTCGTGCTGAAGCGTGAGTAGATTTTCGGTGACTGCTCCACTGCAACATTGCAAAATTAACATTAGCATGACCTTTTCAGGAGGGCCCTGCCTCAGCTCAAATGTGACCGTAACACGCTCGGTTTCCGGGACAGGCAGTGACATTTGGCTGGTGATGGAGAGGTTCATTCACAGCAACAGCTCCAGCAATCTTACTTAGCATTTCCGCTCTCATTGATTACCTTTTTGCCTCATATGTCAACCAGAATGACTCCAGGTTATTGTTGTTTGCGGCGCTAAAAGCACAGGAAGGTCCAATAAAGCCTACAGGATCCTGTTCTAGCACCAATTTATGAGTTAATGATTCATATAATGAAAACAGGAGATAAACTTAGCAGCAGTTGAGTACAGCTCATAAAATTAAATTTAAGTGATGATAAATGACCTAATCATTGTGTAGATTAAGTCTTGCTAAAGCTTGTGAACATAGGATTGGCTTGTTAACACTCGGCAGAAAACTTTATCCGACACGGCAACAGAAAATGTGACTAAGAAAATGGAGAGTTTTATTTACAGACATTTACATCTGCGGCCCTTCACTTACCATGCAATGTGACACAATACAAGGAGGGCTAGTAACCTTTACATTTGAAAAGAGAATGAAAAAAATCATATTGGCTTTCGGCATTAGAAAATATTTTTTATTTTTGAAATTCAAATTTTAAAAAAAATATATGGTAAATAATTTTTATTAAGTTATTCTTTGAGCTGCCTCTGACAGCGCATATAATGAGATAAGTCGTTGCCAGGTTACCAACGCAACACCCAAATGTCTTGATGTCAACTTTTAAACGAATGTTAACGAATCTCTTTCTGAGATTCGTTAACAGAATTCGTTAACTAGCTGCCATTTTTCAACCTTCCCTGATATGAATTTTATATGCCTGAGTGGTTTATCTTGGCTGTAATTTTGTGCACAGTGGTTAAAAAAAAGAAAGAAAGAAATGGCACAATGTCTTGAAGCTTTTCCACCTCACTCTACTCCTATGTCATGCCTTCAAGCCAGGATCTGTTCTTAGTCTGCGGCCAACCTCGCTCCCGAAGGTTACAAGTACATCTCAGCATAAACTTCCACTTTTAAGGTTGGTTTTAAAGTACAGGAAAGGAACATTCGCTTTACCAAAGAAGGAACGAGTACAAAACTCAGGAAGGCTGATGACAGCACACCCACAGAAGATAAACAGATCCACCACTGGAAGCAGTACTTTAGAAAAAAAACATACCGAAAAGATCCATGTTTTTCAAATATTCGTGTAATGATCGGGGTGTCAGTGGTTTGACTTGCAGATGTCAAACTCTATCCGGTTTTGGAAATGACAGCAGAGGAAGGGAGCAAAGCCGTTCAGTCCATGTTGGCTGCTCTTCCACATATTGAATCAACACGAACAGCCATTTTGTGTGACTTGGCACTTCTCTTTTCGCAGTTTTGGATGCTTGTTTGTAGTGCAAGCAATTTTCTGTAAGCTTCATAGCGTTGAGCCTCATACGTCACGGCCAAACGTTAGCAGTCGGGTAAAATTTAAACATGGAACAGTCTACCCCTTCAGGAAGCAATCGTTTCTCAATAGCTCAGAGTCCAGCCTTCTGGTAAAAACCAGACCCTTGTTGTACACTTTGCTTTGTACAGACTAACATTAATCCACATATTTGAATTTGAAAAGTTTCACAACTTTTTTTTTTCTTGCTGTGAGGAATCATTTTACTACAGCACCACAGTGTTACTATAGAGTACTGGAAATGATGGTTGCAAATCTTGAAGAGTAATTTTCATAAAGGCCGTACTTTAGTAAGTGACAAACCATTATAACTAAATGAATGACTTCTAGGTCTTAGCACAGAGCGGATACATTTTCAGTAGTTCACTACAGTCATTCAGTAATATTTCGCTAACAATTTTCTCAAACAAGTTTTCCCTTCAACACCATATTATTCCTTAAAGAGTCTGCTATAAATTTGTTTGCATTCATAGATTCATATTTATTAATCTTTCATGTTCCATTTGCAGGTCTGAAAAGCAATCACTATTCCATAAGCGTCTTAAAAAGTGTTCAGTATGTTTTCTTTTCTTTCTTTCTTTTTTTTAACTATTGGCTCAGGGGGTTGTTCTCCTGCATTTCTTTTTTCCGGCAAAGTCCAAAAATGATTACACTCTAAAAGCTTTAAATATGCTGCAACTCCAGGTCAGGCTGGTCCTGAAGGAGTCATGCTGAACTGTCTTTGGACCTCTTGTCAGAGCACATAAAACTTCAAAGATGCGTGTTTGCTTGGGGAGCCAAAATCCGTTTTTTTAGCAATAACTCATGTAACACAGAATGTAAAAGTAGACATCTCTTGTTTTATTAATCTTTTAATTAAATAACATTTGGAACCAGTGCAACCAGTGTGCTCAGACACTTTGTGACATAAAAAACACAAGGCAGGGTTTAGGGTTTTTTTAGGCTCCTTAAACAAAACTATTCAGTTAAGTAGGATTTTTTTGCTGTTTTAAGAAATTAAGTAAATGCGTGTGTCATTTTGACCTGGAGAATTGAGACATGCAGCATGTTTGATATCCCCATGTAGGATTTCTGTTCAGGGATTAGGCTGGTCACTCCACCACATTGATGTTGTTATTTGGAATGAAGATGCTGCTCTTTTACTGGCGTATGCATGCATGTGTGCGTGTGTGTGTGTGCTATTGTCTTGTTGAAACACCTATTTATAGGATATTTTTACTTTGTCTTAAGGCAGTGTGGATCCTTCAAGAACTTTGAACGTCTAACATGCCGTCTGCAGCCCTTATATCCAACAGGACAATCTTACTGGCTTAAGTTCACAAAATGTTCCACCAATTTCCTAAAGCATTTAATTTCTTGAACATGGTAATGTTTCAGTAACACAGCATCAGCGATATGTATGTCATGACAGTTGGCTCTGTTAAATTTCTGTTTCTTTACTATGTGCACTGGCAAACTATTTCACCTGTAGAAATAGATTTAATTTTACCTTAACAGGTAATCTGGTTGATGATGCAGGACTGCTGTTCATTTTAACAGAACTGTATATCAGGGCACCAAACCTGTGCCTCAGTTCCACTCAGCAGTATGACACTGAATGGTTTGACATAGGTTGGTTCAGTATGTTATTTCTACCAGCGGTTGGCCTCTCAACGGGCAACGAAACGCCTAAGGTAGTGTCATACTACTGCAAAGACAAATGTGATGCACTAGTATGTCTCCTTCTTGTTGGAAGCAGTCACAATTTTCTGTCCCCTAATCAATGGACTTTGTTGTGTAGTTATGACCTAACTGTAACTTACCGATGTCCTATGGACGTACAACTGAAGCGGGCATAGGAATGGTGTGGAACGGGTCGGCAGGTTGTTACCCTCCTGTTGCTCAGTGGATCTTGTTTTACCCCAATATTTCACTCGCGCTTGATTTTTTCTTTAAGAAATGATGAAATAACTACATTTGCTAATGTAGAAACACCAGAGCGCCCTAAATGAAAGGAATCCTCAAAGGAACAACATTAAAGGGAAGGTTGTAGCGACTCGTCCGTTGCTTTAATACACTGCCAGAAGCTAACACTTGTTTTCTTCCAGGGTCATTGCTTTTAAGTTCAACCTCTTTCCTTACAGCAGATGCCACAATATATTAAGACCTTCAGCTGGAAAAGGACTCCTGACAATCCTTCCGCTCACTGTGTGTCCTCAATCACACAGGCGAGGGATTAGACTGGCATTTTTTTTCTCTCACTGGCTGATTTATATTGCAAGCCAAAGTCAGCAGCTAGGTGTGGATACCGCTCAGAGGCGGTGTCCCACAAGCGTCCTTATTAATCTCTCTTTCAGAAAGTGGAACGCTCAGCAGTAACCCAGAGGAGAAGCTCAAACAACCATCAATCCTCCAATAAAACACAGACAGCAATTTGCGAACCTCGCTGTAACACGCACACGTTGCTTCCGCCGAGGACAGCCGGCAGCGAGTGCGAGCACCGAGGACGTAAGATGTAATATTACAGCAGGAATAAATACATTATTAGAGAAATGCATCATAGGGGACGCTGCACATTGTTTGTTACACAGCAGCCCTTAAACAGGAGGCTTTTCTTTATGTATGTTGAACAGCGTGTGTTTCTGAGGGAACGCCAGATTATTACGTTCGTTGGGAAAATATTACACCCTGACCTAAAGGAATCAATGCCTTTCTCCTCTTGGTCAAGATGAAAAGTGGTCCTTCTTTACTTCTTTTAAATGCACGTGTTATTTGAGAACATTATAAGAATCAATCTGTTTTTTATTGAAGACGTATTATTGCTTTGAAAGGAAAAGGTCAAAATTAAAATAACTTTGCCCTAAATTAATTCAGGTCTCTAAATGTGGGGATTCAAGTCATTTTCCTACTGGCACATGGCTTTGCGTATTGTAGAGAAAATGAACTTAAGTTGTATACTTTTTGTCCTTGAAGTCACATTTTCACATTGGAACAAGTACAATTATATAGTGTTCAATTTAGCAAGCCGCACTGCCTCGTAAATGAGGCATTAAAAGGACATTTTGAATAAGGAAATAAGCTGATTCTTTGGAAGATCAGCTCCTGACACATTGATGTTTTATTTGCCTCCATTCTGCATAGTGTGTGTTAAGTTTAATAAACACAATATTCTACAACTTCAAAGGTTGGTAAATTACGGCGTGAGCCAACTTTTATTTTTCAGCACTAAATAATCTGGAGATGAACGCAGAATGAATAAACATCAGTTTGTGTGTGTAAGTGGTCAAATAATCATCAGCTGAATATACAGAAACGTTGGGCTAGAGGCCATCAGTTGCAGGCGCTGCATTTAGCATGCAAAGGAGGGTGAGTCTTTATCAGTGCAAAGTGTCTAAAAAGCACAACATGAGATGAATTAATGCTGCCTGTGGCAGATTTATGGTTAAAAGTAATCTTCTAATTTTACAAACGCGTGTCTGAAAGTATAATTAGCATTTTGCAGAGTCCCAGCAAGAAATCTGACTTGAGTCTGATAGAAGGAGGGAGCTAAAGATTAGGGTGATGGAAAGTAGGCCTTCCAGCCACAACTACACAAAACAGAAATTGTCAAAATACTTTGACAATACTTTCTTTATGTGGAAACTTAAAGAAAGTTGGCCAGCAGTAATATAAAATGGTTGGATTAGTGTCCTTCTATTAAATATTTTTGTAATGTCTATAAAGAAAGATATAAATCAGAGATGCGGAATATTAGATTTTTTGTTCGATATCCAATATGCCGATATACTAAAATTCATTTTAGTATACCGATACCGACAGCGATATTTTTTCCCTATACCTACTTACTGAAACTCTATGGCTTTTTCTACTGTGGAATTAAAATACTGCATTATCTTTGTCAATTTATCCTGTTATCAAATGCAAATGATAAAAGGAGGCTGAAAATGATGTAACACTTTCAACTTGCCTTATGTTTAATGTCAAATTTATTCATGACATCTGCTCTCTCTAAGACAATGACACGATGGCACATGTGTAAATCTTCACAAACAAAAACTTCACAAACCTGCTCAGGAGCAACAAGTGAAAAGCACATCAGTCGTGCATTAAAGCTCTCAGTTTCTTATGACATTGTTCTGTGCTGCAGGCATCATTGTCACTGGTTTGTCAAATATAATGCCTTTGATATTGGTGAATTATTTTTGACCGAATGGCCAACGTCCGATGTTAAATTTTACAGCTAATATCTGCCGATGCTGATACCATGCCGATAACATTGTGCATCTCTAGTATAAATATTTTTAACATGTCGATTTAAAATAAAAGGTACATTTTAAAAATATGTATTTATGTTTCAAAATGCCCTTTTTTTCTTTGTTGTATTAGCTGTTAGGCGTGCCTGTCCTGTTTCCAATCTCAAACAATCCTCTTAGTTGAAAGAAAATGATTTCTTCACTGGGACTATAACGTGTTGCTGTAAGACTATGAGAATATTTCAGAATCTTTGCGCTTTGTTACGTTTTGTTACTGAATAAGACGTGATGCGAATATGTATTGTTAATATTAAAGGGGATCCCCTCTAGCTGTTTGGTCTTGTTGAAATTTTTATTGCAGCTCTTTATGCAGAATCCAATGTAGGTGGCATAATTAAGCATAATCTTCTAAACAAGCCAGCAGATATGTTTTCTAACCTTTGGTACTGGATTGAGCTACATTTTACTTGACTGAAACATAAATGTAAAACTTTTTTTTGTTGGCCTATTTAAAAACAGTCATATAAAAACCTGTTGTCCTGTTTTTCCTTCTCTGTCCCAATAAGTCTAAGGCGCTTGCCTTACAGCACTTTTTATGCACAAAGCAACTCAAAGTGCACCGCTGAACATCGAAAGAAATACAGAAAGAAAATAAAGCTTAAGCATAAAGGCATCGTATAAAATACAAAAATGTTAAAACAACGTTTTTTGTCAGAAGCTCATTAGTCAGTTTTATTTATTCAAAAACTTCTGCAGAGAGAATTTAGTCGCCCTGATTGAAAGGAATCAACTGATTCTGCACGTCACTTTGACTGGAGAACCAGAAATATAGCATGAAGTAGGTTAAGAGTCCTCAAAAAGCCACACATCATGCTGGAATCTAAAGAAACTACAAAATAGATGAGAAACACATCCGATGACATCCATCAACCCAAGGGCGTAAATCCCATCTCATTATTGGGGGGGACCATAAACAGGGAAATTTTTCTAAGAGCAATTTTGGGGGGATCGGCAAAGTTACAGAAAACGATCATAAAGGCATTGTCTTGGATTAACATAGAGATCTCCATAGTTACTGTTATCTGATTCAACCTGTTTCCATGACTGTTTGACTCAAATGGCTGCGTCAGTGTGGAGAAATGCAATCTTTTTTCTTATGAGTTTATTTGATCCTCACTTCCTTACACCAAGATACACTTGTTCGCTGTTCAGGCCTCGCCCTATTGATCGCAGCGGAAAGAGTAACAACTTACAGGCTGCTGCAGGGGTCATAGCAAAGGACAGTATAAGAAATCCTGCCTTGATATAACGTAACGTTAGACAGGTAAAATCCACTTTTTCTTTTCTTCTAGAGATTTTCTTCCCCCGTTTGTTGAATCAGATATGAATCCAGTTTAAGCTGATACCGAATATAAACATGCAGATTTAGTTAACACAGCATCCAAGGCGTCTGTTTAGTGTTGTTGTTATTGTATTGTAGGGAGCTGCTGCTCTTCTAATTAGCACTTTTTCAGTGCGCTCCTCTCTTTCCAAGCATTGAAGCATCCTCGAACGACACGCCGGCGTTGTTGTCGACCTTGTAGCTGCGAATCTGTGCGAGGTGGATGTATGATGAAGAGGGATCTAAATCTGTCGCGCAGTATGGCATCCTGTAGGTGTGAATGAGTACAAAGGAATCTTATTTTGGTTCATTCTGTCGGAAAGTAGTGAATGCAATTTTGTACATTTTGAAGTTTGATCTTGCGTTTAAATATGGGAAACCATTATATAACACATTTGTGTTTTGAGGTTGAATTATTATTTAAGGACAACTAATTCCAACCAAGTGGCTGTCAGTTTATTTGCTTGAATGACTCAACACTGAGAAGACCAGAAAGCCTTTTTCTTGTTATTTGTTATTCTTTATTTGATGTAATTTATGCAATTATTTTTCCTTAATTTACACAGAAATAACACTTTTCAGAAACAGATTGATTTTACGCGTCTAAATCTCCATTTAGCATTCACTTTTTACATTTAAGTTACTTTGACTTACTGTGTAACATGACCAACAATTTTTGAAGTTCATTTTAGACAGTGTTGGACAGTGTCAGAAAAGACGTGAAAATTTTTTTCTTTTTATTTACTTCTGTTGTTTTTCGGGTTTTTTTTAGTGGAGCTGAAATTCAACTTGGACCAGTACGTGAACAAACGCTACCCGGGCCTGGTGAAGATTGTGAGGAATAACAAGCGGGAGGGCTTGATCCGAGCCAGGATCCACGGCTGGAACGCCGCTACGTCTCCTGTCGTTGGCTTCTTTGACGCTCACGTCGAGTTCAACACTGGCTGGTAAGAAAAGGTCACATTTAACAGGCCGACTTCCAAGCTGCTTCTTTGTTCTCGCTCACCTATGCCTTTGTGCTTGTCTTATTTTTTAAAACAGAGGGATGTCATGTAGCAGCATGTGTACAAAAAAAAAGTTCTGCAGTTTGGTCTGGTTCTGATATAACAACATATCAAGCTCTAACTGATACATCACTATCTATACAATGGTCCAAAACATAAATGGGTCTTTAGATGCTTTTTTTAAAAATTTGTTTCCCCATTATTAGCACGACTGCAGCAACTGATAGCTTGAATGATGATATGCACTGTGTGGGAGAAGGGTGTGAGTAGCGCATACACGAAAGTGACTGAAACTGCTAAGACACGCCCCGTCACTCTGATTGGTTGTTTCTGACTAGAGCGTTGTGTTTCAGCAGTGAGGACCACAGGGAGTTGCAGTACTGTTTTCTGGTTCACTGTAAATCCAGAACATAATCATCATCTTTTTTTTGGTATGTAACATGAAAACATGTTACGTACATGCTTTTCATGTAATTGAGCTGACCATTTCAGCTCGAGGGACTTTTATCCCTGGGTGCTGCACTGATTTTGGTGGAATGAGTGGAATGAGATTACTTCATTCCACCATTCATTGTGCCTGTTTCATAAGTTTACCAGCAAGCTGAGATCGATGCAATTGGCACCTAATTTGCGCTTGTCACCTTGTCAGTATTTGAAGATGAAGTGTAGCGGCAGTTTCTTTGCAAGCTGCCTGGAAGGCAAGAGTTTGTCGCGGGAGGAAGAGATGGCTGGAGGGAGAAGTGGAGGAATCGAGGAGGACAGCTGCTTGTGACACTTGAGTCTCACATTAGTAAAAATCTCTGGGTGATCCGGTGCTAGATGGATAAAATTGAAACAAAACATAAAATTATTTTGTCTTTTCTTCACCGGGTCTGCAACATAAATGACATAAATCTTTACATTTAAAAGAAAGAGTAATTAAAATAATGTTCATTTCTTCACAATCAATGCAATTCCAACTTTAGTGAACGGTTGCAGCTAACAATTATCTTAGTAATCAATCAATTGTTCTGATGATTCGTTGAGTAATTGGATAGAAAAATTGCACGTTTCATGTAACCACTTAAGCCTTTTTTACACAGTAATAGAAACACGTTAAAATATGAAAATAAGCAAATGATTCAATAATTTTTTTGACTCAGAAAATAAGAATTGTATTGCCTAAAATACGTTAGCATAGCATTCCTTTAGTGTGCCCTTAGTTATTTGTAGCGAAGGATACATCTGCAGCTAAAGAAATACTGTTTATTGATTTCTTAGTTATTTTTTGGATTAAAAATTGGACAGAATAATATAAGTCATAGGAATTTTTTTCATTGGGTGAAGCTAAAACTATGCCACTTGAGGAGTTTTGAGTCTTAAATGCAAAATGTATGTATTTTCTTGTAAAAATCTTTACTTCTTTACTTCTCCCACTATGTTGTTCTTTCAGCAAATTTCCTTGTTTTTATAAATCTGTTTACTCCAGTTAATGATTAATCAATTGCTAAATCAGTTGACAATTATCTCAATAATCAATTAATAATCAATTAGTCACAATTAATCATTTCAAATCTGCTCCAGGGTGATGAAAATTTGAAATAATTTTCCATAGATCTGTAGGAATAATTGTACAAATCCTGCAGTGCATCAGAATCTGTTTCCCTCAGTATGCAAATCTTCCAGGCTTTTGTTCTCTTGACAATTTGATATAAAATGTAAACAATTAAAAACTAAACATGATTATACAGATTGTGTAAACTCTACAATAACCCTGCAATATATTTTTAGAAGTTGTTACTGGTCAACTTGTCCTGTGGTGTGGGACTGAAAAGAGAAATCTGATTTGACAGTGGACAGGAAGTGATGACACAACAGTTTCAGGTGGAACTGGAAAATAGCCAAGGGATTAAATCATCTTCTGGCTTTATGTAAAATACTGCAGTATGGCCTAGTTAACAATGTAAGCTTTTGTGGATATTCCAGTGCTAATTTCTTTTTAACATAAGCTTTGTAAATCTTTCCACTATTTCAGAAAAAAAAAACACGTTAAACTCAACCTGTAGTGTTTAGTTTCTTCTAATTTTTCAGTATATATTAAATTGTTTTTGACACTCCCAGTGCACATGACCAGTGACACTTTTATTATTTATTATTCATTGATAACTTTTATAGCTGCAGCTTGCTTTAACTGCAAACGTGAATAAATCCAATCCAATCAAATGAAATATTCTGAGTGACATAAGTGTTTACACACTCACTGAAGAACAAAAAGGTCAAAGGCCTCTGAATGCTCCTGAGATTAGAGCAGAGCTAATGTGTCTGTGCTACTCTGATTTGTACAGTTAATAAATTACTCCACATTAATAATGCAACAGCAAACTGTAAATCAACGTCCAATTTTTAAACAGTTATAAAAGTCCTGCTTTGAGATCTAACACCGGTCGGTACACAATTTCTGAATTTAGGTATAAAGCTGAGCTTATTACAAGGCTAATTTTATGGTGGTGTTCCTAACGGAAAATATTTGGTCCACCAGTGCAACCAGTACACAATTTAGGTGCAGAGCCGTCAGAATGCTAACCTTTGACCTATCAGCTACCAGACACTGATAGGTCAAGACTCCTGTCGTGTTGATTTCAATTATTTGGAAGGGTTTCCCATACTTTTGTCATTATAGTGTCCTTGGATGCTCACAAATAAATCTGTCACAATAAACTACTAATAAGTTAATCACATGATAAATTAAAATGAGCTTGATAATTTACATACAGTTTATTATTTTTTGCAGGGCAATTTTGTTTAGAGACTTTATAGTCCATTTCACGTAGGGTTTTGATTTTGTGTGGGGTTTTTATGAGTTTTGTGTTTCATTCTGGATATTTAGAATGACTCCCAGTTGCATTCTGGACAAAATTTAACTTTACTGGTTGTCGAAAGGGCAAACTTCCATTATTCTGCCATTATCAATATATTATTGTGAAATGGTCTCAAAAGTAACAATGTTATCATTTATCGCAATAATTTCTGGGATAATTTATCGTCCCGCAAACGTTGTCACCTTGACAAGACCTGCTCACGAATCTCCTGAAGTTTATTTAGCTAAAATAAAAACATTTGAAGGGAATGCGGCTTGCAGGGGGATGTTTTAATGATCCCTGCTTCATGGCTGGAATGCGACCTGCAGGTCACACTCGGCATGCCAACCACTCAGGAAGCATGAGAATCTGCATCATTGCCTAATGATACAGATAATAATTGATACCTGTGTGGTTCCCACAGCAGTTTTCCCATCTGTCCTTTCCATAAATAGACCTCCATCTCCTTCCTTCCCCCGATATAGGCACGCTCACCTCCACGCAGCGTTATCGGTCTCCACCCGCCTCCGTTCTCACTTCGGCCCGTCACCAAAACAGTCCGTGGCCTTAGATTTATCTGCTGCCAATGTAGGATTTGTTTTTTTCCCAGCTGCCATACTCACAAACCTGCACAGACACACACACACACACCCTCACCGACAATCAGTCATCTTCGTTTTTATTCGACGACCACCAGCAATAGCTTTTCCTGCCTTCAGATCTGCTTTTGCACGAGGTTTTATTTACTGAAGTCAAAGAAAACGAGAGCGGCGTCGCTGTGATCTTTGTTCAAGTGCCGTTGCCGGGTGGAAGGATATAGCGATGGAGGAGATGACAGACATCTTCAAGAAGTGCATTTTGTGGTGCTTTTCTATCAGAGCGTGTGTGTACGTAGATATAAATGCATAAATAAATATATATATATATATATATATATATATATATATGTGTGTGTGTGTGTGTGTGTGTGAATTTATCTCAGGCTGTATGCCTGCAAACACTGAATAACGCTCTGCTTTATTCAGATAGATTCACTCGTGTTATCTGCAGTTCCTGTTTGTTAGAACGGGAAGAATACCTATTTATCATGATATGATTATTCACCATGGCACATGCATTGATAAGTGAGATGGATGGTAGCTGAGATGTTGTGGTGAATCTCCCCTCAATGACCTTGCACTCGCTGCCTGTGCATACTGAGCCAGAGACAGCGCTGTCAGCTCCTAGCTGCAGCACTGTGATTCATTGGCGAAGGCTTCCCCACCAGGGGCCTCAGGGGTGAGAGGGGGGTACATTTGCAGCTGAAACATATCGCTGGTTCACATTATTATTAAGGCACACATAATTGCGTCGTGCTGTATACAGTGCGTTTGAAAGCAGCGTTCCATTCCCCCACACCGCGCTGCCTTATGAGGATTTAAGAGGCCGCTGGCTCTCACCGCAGCAGCTACAGAGTCTGAATACTGCAGCTCTGCTTTTGCTATAATACGAGGATGTCAAACTGTAGCTTAGGTTACTGAGGTGTTGCGTCAACCGCCGGTCCGTCCCTGCCAACACCTGATAATGATTCAACCCTGCGACAGCAATTGTTTGTCGCGCCCTAAACGGGAGCATGCTGCAAAGAAGCAGATTAGAAGGAAGTAAAGGGGCCATAATTAGGACCGAGCGTTTCCATAGCCTCAACCGCAGCGGCTGTTCGGAAGCACGGGGAAATTGATATTTATTTGGCTTCTGGAGTCAAATGTGCGGTTATTAACAATTGAAAAAAAAGCTGCTCTATGCCAACTGTAACGCTGAAGATAATATTACCATTTAATAAGTGCCACGCTGCAGACAGCCGCGCTTTGATGGACTTCAAACATGCCACTCCCTTTATGAGCCTCCTGTACTTATTGAGTATGTCATACTTCCCACAGCTTTAACGAAGAGTGCTTTGTTAAAAAAAAAAAAAAAAGAAAAAAGAAACATTCACACCGTTTGGAACTTTATCCATATTTTGGCACATCATGATGTCAAATGCTATTTATTTATAGGTTTTTTATTAGAGACCCACCGATCCGATATTAATATCAGTATCGGCCTTGATTTTACTTCGGCATATTAGTTGACCTTGTAGTCATAGTGGTGCAGAGATACTTTCAATTCATGGCACATAGCTTTTTTATTCATAGCAAACGTGAATTATGCTCCGATCGTACTCTGTGCAGGAGCAGCTGGATTGAAGTGAATAGAAAAAGCCTCAATAATTCTGAGATCTTCAGATCTCAGGCTAAGCTGACCTCCAAATCCAAAGAAAGAAAAAAAAAAAAAAACAGATTTATGCTGTTTCCACAACTCTTCAGTGTCTCATCACATCCTGAGCAAATACATTTGGAGCGAGTGCAGAATCTCACATTGCACTCTTTAGACCCGTCTCCAGTTTTATGCCTCTGGAAGCCGCCAGGTGCTCCAGGTGAAGCCAGACGCTGTAATGAATTGAAATTCTGCGCGGGGCCCTTTACCTTCTTGAAATTCAGCCTCTTTCATGGGAGGCAAAAGACCGGCCGGTTTTATTATGTGCTCTAAATATGCATGTCGAAGCCGCTCTGTGAGACTGGCAGCAGAAATTACAGTGGCTGGTTGCACAGGCAAAGATTTAAAATGGTTAAGAGCCCTTCCCATATTACTTCCATTACCATATGCATTCAGAAAATGAAAATGACAATTCGCAGGACTTATTTTTAGCATTTTGTAGTTGCCTAAAGCAGAGAAGCCTTGGCGCTGTTTTTCATGAAAACCAAATAACAGTTTTTTTATGATAATATATAAAATGTAATTTAACATTTAGTGATTATTATGGAATATATTTAAAACGCTTTGCTGAAAGAACTTCAATGAGAAATCACACCAAGAGGTTGTGATGAGTAAGTAATAACTTTTACACTGTAAAATCTTAAATTAATTAGTCAATAAAACATCTAATTTTGCTTACTCTGTAGATTTTTACCATCA
Organism: Poeciliopsis paucimaculata; assembly: GCA_903067055.1. Taxonomy (NCBI): domain Eukaryota; kingdom Metazoa; phylum Chordata; class Actinopteri; order Cyprinodontiformes; family Poeciliidae; genus Poeciliopsis; species Poeciliopsis paucimaculata. Next base: position 52,065 of record CAEGAD010043728.1, read on the forward strand.
CATCCTTGTTACCTTATAAAAATTGAAAAAGCGAAACATTTTAAATGTCTGCTTGAAGGGCTGTCAATAGAATTTTTATATTTTTCAACATAATGAACTGCAGCTTGAGTACTTTGTCAATTTAGACCATTTACATGCCTGATTTCAAGAAAGATGTGGAACAAAAAAACAAATGAACAAACTCCCGGCTTCAGTGCATAACACAATGACTGCCAAAGGTGAAAGCAGAGGTAGCTTAAATGTGAAATAATGGGGTGAAAGTGAGTATGGTATCTTGTGCAAGTGAGGAGGAGACAGGAGAAATATTTTCTGAGAAGCAGTAGCTTAGAGATCGAACACATTAAGGGCAGAAAGGTCTTTCATTGTCTAAAAAACATTCTGTTTTCAGCTTAAAGTGGCCTTCTTTGCTCTGAGGCTTAAAGCATCACATTCTACAGCCCATATGGTAGCTTTGTGGCTTTCTGTTCTCTGGGTCCAAAAAAAATGTGGAAATGTGGATTAATTTTATTCATGACTTAGAAAATCTTTAAGATGTATTTGCTTCTAAAATATGTTAAATGAACTTTAATTTTCCAAACCTAGAAACCTGATTTTCTTTTTGGAGAGAAATTCTTGTCATCAATTTATTAATATCCATCGTGCATCAATACGGACTTTCTGAAACAGAGTTTGGTGAGCCTGACTGATTGAGATACAACGTTAAACATTTCTGGGCATCACGTGAAATGAAAAGCCACATTTGTTAACCAGCAGTGTTTCTAGAATTATGCTCACTTTACTAATTTTATTAAGTGCCCCAATGAAAGGAAGCCAATGATTGCCAACTGCACTTGCTCTGGGGTATCCATTTTACAGCTGGTAGAGTTACATTCGCTGGAGACAGCTGGATTTAAATGACCTCACTGAATGGATGCTCATCCTCCCTGCTCTTTATGTTCCACTTTTACTAACATCTGATCCTGCATTGTCAGCAGTGCCTACCAGCCAATGGGTGTAAATGTCCTTGTGGCCATTGTTTGCAACTGGCTCAAGATCAAAACACTCCGGCTCTTATGAAGGTTGACAAGTTAATCAAGCACGTTTGATTAGCAACAACTGACCTGCTTAAGTTTATTCATTTATGTATTTTAATATTTTAAAAGCTGCGTTGTACTCAATGTAGATGGCAATTGAGACCGCCATCAAATATTCAGTTTCCCGTGAGTCATTACTTGAGGGAGGGGAAATCCTAGTCTTTAATATGGAACTGAGAGTGATTGGGTTCAGTGGGGATGAATTACCCTCTCAGTGTTATGTAGATGAAGTAGCAAATAGAAAGACAGATGACGCATGCTCGCCTGTCAAAACCAGATGTGTCCTCATTCCCAGAGCTTCTCTCATCTCACCAAGCTCGTGGATACTGAGATGATCTGGAAGAGTCGTATTTCACCTGGAAAAATAGTCTACTGTTGCTCTGTGCGGTAATGACTTTATGGTATTCTTCATAAATAAAATTGATTCTGTGAAAAAGAAAAATGTCGGCATCCTCCCGAATGTAAGTGCTTTCTCACTTACTCCATTGTAAGTGAGAAAGCACTGAATATAAACTGCAGAATCTGATATGTTTGGACTGTTATGATCTAGTAGAGCTGTCTGTTTTATCAAAAATATTAGCTTCATCTTAACCTTCATGTTGCTTGTTGGACCCAGTCCCAATAAACTATTCGGAGAAATGTTCCCTTTGCTTATTGACTCCATTTCAGATTGATCTGTCTTTAGAAAACTGATATGTACCAAAGGCTTTTAAGGTAGCTGCAATTAAACCTTTACTTAAGAAACCTTCTGTCAAACAAGATGACTTAATAAATTACAGACCTATGTTTCATCCTCCTGGACTTGTGTCTGTTCTGGTCTTGTTGGATCTCAGTGCTGCTTTTTCCACAGTTGACCACATTATTCTCTTAGAAAGGCATTGAGGTAACAGCCCTTGGATGGTTTAGCTCATATTAGTCTGATAGAGTCTAATTTGTTCATATAAGTGATAAATCTTCTGCACGCCCCAGGGTTATTTGTGGAATGCCACAGGGTTCGGTTCTTGACCCAATTCTCTTAAGGTATCTATATGAGCATGGAATAGATTTCCATCATTATGCCGATGATATTTAGCTTTATCTATCCCTAAATCTTGATGAATTCTAACCTGGCCACTTTCATTCATTCTGCTACTTCCTTCCTCTTCTACTCTCCATTATTGTTATTTCAGTAGTTAATGTTTCCTCTTGAAAAGCCTGGCATGTTTAGCTCTTTACCTTCTTGAAGGTGGGGCATCAACTGAGAAAACGCTGCCAACAACTAAACGTACTTCTTCTCCGTCTGTTAACTCTTTCCTTTTCTGTAACATAGACAACAGTTTCTACATAAGTTCTTCTGTTTCTTTTTGTGTGTATGCTCTGTCTTCTTCCTGTTAAAGGGGAGTTTTCTTTTCCACTGTTGCTTTATGCATGTTCAGTAAGAGGGATTGCTGTATAGTCAACGACACAACGCAGTCTCCTGGGTTTCCTTAGGAAGATAACTTTCTACACCAATTTTAATAAAGAACTGCCTGTGATAGACAGTTTGACAATCAATTGAAAGAAGAAATTTGTACTGAAAGAAGATTATATGTCAGTTCAGCTTGTTAAAAGAAGAACATCCCCATGTTTACTCTGTCCATAAAATTTTAAGGGCATCAGATCGCTAGCATCAGATGTGCATCAAATACTCTGTTTCTATTTTTATATTATAAAAGAAGAAAAAGAAAACAACCAACACCAGCTGCATCTGGCTAAAGCTCTGAAGCTTTTCAACCGGGTTCTGTTTAGAAGTGTTGATGCTTTTGATAAAACTGTCCAAGACTTGACTCCAGTATTTGTTCCTTTCGATTCACACCTCAGCACTATGCCACTAATGTGTGTTAAAAGGCACCAAGCGGTGTGTGTTGATTGACAAGATGCACTGTGGCGCTTCTGACGTGCATCCCAGCACAGGAAGCCCATTAGCTGCTCACAAGTTTATGGGTGTACATTATACAACACTTTACAATGCAAAGAATTTACAAAGAAGAACATATTTAGCAGTAAATTGAATTCTTGCTCTCATTATGTTGAAGTAGTAAATGTTAGAATGTAAATCCCTTAAAAAAAAAAAAAAAAAAAAAATGCTCCAAGAGTCTATGGTCGACTCATCGCAAAGGTCACATGATAACATCTAA